>JBAPGN010002441.1:0-12272 GCA_037355405.1 Vitis amurensis | reverse complement strand
AAAATAATTCCAAATACCAATAAAATCCAAAAATTTTCTCCAAAGAATATCCTATAGCCAAAGAAAATTCAAATATCTTCATATCTCAAATATCTCAATTTAGAATCAAAACATCTCCATACTCCAATAAATTTTAATTAAAATTTCAATTACAAACTGTTCAAAAAAAAATAAAATGATAAAAAATTATTAAAAATAATAAAAGATCTAATATTTACTACATTGAGAAATTGACTCATTTTAATAGGAACATTAAATAAAATAAGGTTAACTTCCTAGCATAAATAGATTATATTTTATTCCATAGATATATATAGATAGATATATAGTCTCAAACAACTTAAGAAATGTTTGAGATGAATTTTAATTTTTAGTTTTAAGTGTAGAATTAACCTTATGTTGGAAAATTCTATTTTAAAAAAGGTTTTCAATATAATTTGATAGATTTCACTAAACATACATATGCTTGTGGTCTCTCCACTTCTTCCAAACTTCTATAGATCATGGTGAGAGTAGATCACATGTTGAGGAGTTCTATTAGTGAATTATTTTTAGAAGTCGTGTTTGAGCCCTTCCAAAGGAGGCTTTAATCTTGGAAATGAATTTTTTTTATGGTTGTAAAAAAAGTTTGAAAAAAAAAAAATCTTTAAAATGCATTTAATTCCACATTTTTTAAAAAGAAAATGTAAATTCTCAAAAGTGGTTCACTTTTAAAGTAAATATCTTTTAAATTGTAAAAATACAAGCAGTTAAGTCATTACCAACATTGTGATCATCAAAATTCAGAGGTGTCATCAGCCATATCATTTTAGATCCATTCTGCAACTTCCATACCCTTTTCTTTAGAACCTCCCCAATCAATCAAATCACCCATCTTTACTTGAATCCTCGTACACAACCCTTGAAACCCTTCTACATTTTCTCAAGAAATCCACCATAGAATCACCCAGAAGCAAGAAAAACCCTTTAAGCCTTATGGCTCAAGGGGCTGGTAATGAGCCTCCACTGATGGTGGTGACTGACCCACAAACCAAAAATGAATACAGAATCAGGGATGTGATTGGAACTTCCAATGGAGCCACCGTCTACCAAGCAGACGAATCTTATGAATCCAACAAAGCCACTGCTGTAGCTGTGAAGATTCTCAATATCAAAAACAAAGATGAGAGGTACTGGGACTTGAAGCATGATATTCTCAACAGAAAATCTCTCCCTCATCATCCCAATGTAGTTGAAATCAAAGCCTCATTCAGTGTTGATGATAATCTCTGTGTTGTGATGCCTTTCATGAGCTTTGGCTCTCTCCAGTCCCTCATTTCTTCTCGGTTCAGAAATTGTTTTTCAGAAGATTCTATAGCCATAATCCTAACAGAAACATTAAAGGGTGTAGCTCATATCCACAGGAACCGTCATATTCACAAGCATATAGATGCTAAGAACATCTTTCTTTGCGAAAGTTCTGCTATAAGGTTGGCTTTTGCAGCTGCAGAGTATGATCATGGTCAAAATGACACCACTACAGCATTACCAAATCTGTGCGACTGGCCTGCGCCGGAGGTTCAGGGCTGCTGCACAATGTCTGATATATGGCTCGTTGGTATCACTGCACTGCAGCTGGCATTTGCTTAGAGTTCTACACGCAAGCATGGCGACGATTGATAAAAAGTACAGAAAGACTGACAAAGGACTCAAAGGTGGGCTTAGACCAACTCATTGAGCAGCTTGATGAGCAGTCGAAGAGAGACAGTTGCCAGATCGTTTCAGGATATGTGGCATGTGCCTGGGTCAAGACAGCTGGACAGCCCTGACTTGCAAAGTGACTCTCAAAACATGCTTCTCAAGAACCGCTATGCGACTGTACATTGCTTTTTCAACGCCATAAACCGAAAACAAATGTGAGGGAAGAAGATATGAGTAAGATAGAGAGTGTTAGTAACAAATGTGAGGGGAAGAAGATATGAGTAAGGTAGAGAATTGTAGTTTGAATTGGTTGATTTTGGTTGCTTGTAGCGTGCAGAATAAGAGAACAAGATTGAAGAATCGAAAATCCGTACATTTTCCCATCATGGTTGGAAGTGGACAAACATATATGTATATTCATTTTGATTCCCCTTAGAAAATATTTTCCAATTTTCTAATATCAATTAACGATCCCCACTTCCTTTTTTTTTTTTTTTCCTGTCTTCGTCCCCCTGTCCAATTTCCGACAATATTTATAAGAATGGTAAATTAAACCAAAACCCAAGAAAACATCCATGTGTGTTGAACATCTATAAAAATAAAAAATTCATTCTCATGGAACCTTACTTTCGCATGGTATTACAATTTATCTCTATTCCCACTCCTATTCTTATATTCTTGCATGCCAAACACACCCTCAAAGAAACCAAAACCGAATCACAGCTCCCTAGAATGGAGACTGCACATGGTTTATTTTTCAAGATCCAAACTGATAAAAATGTTTGTTTTGCCTCATGTAATTCCAAATGAGGGAAGAAAAGAGTTTGAAAAGCACCCTTGAAGAGATGACATTAAACAAGGGATGGTTTTCAAAGAATACATCATCCTACCACAAAATCTGAAACAAAATAGGGGCATCAACTGATGCTCAGTTGCCTTCGCTCAACGATAATTGCAAGGCATGCTCAGCTTCCTTGAGGAAAAGACGGGTCAGTTGCTTTTGCCCTCGTCTGTATACTATACTTGACCATCTGTTTCTGCTCATCTTGTGTGGAATGCAGCTATCTGTCCCACTGTAGCAGCAATCAGAAGATGAAATCCAATGTTAGCAGAAAATTTTTATGAGCTATTTGTTCTCTGACCAAACAAGATCAAATGAAGTCGCTGATGCAAGGAAAATGCATACAGTGCTCAGTAAGAACATGATGACTCAGATGAGGTGCAGAAGTCACCAAAATAATAACAAAACATGGTAACTCAGCAACCTCAAACCCCATTACATCCTTACCACCAACCCCAGAAAGAGATGTCAAACATATCAGAGCATTGGTATCAAGAAAGGGCAAATTTAAACATTTTGTAATTGAATATTCACTATAATATTTGGGCTCTTTGGAAAAGCATAGTTTCTAAGAGAATCAAAACATTTTATAGCAATTGCAAATACTGCAAACACATAATAAATATGAAATATGACATTTAAGCTTCTGAAGAAGCCTAAAGATAAGGATTGGTGTCTAGAGTTGATGAGAACACAAAGATAAAGGTAAAACTGCATCTTCAAGTCATTCTCTACCTTGTGTGCTGTTCTGGAATTTCAGTCATGAGGGCCTTCTCAAGTAGTTCAGTATCATTGTCCTCAGTTCCAGAACCCTCTTCAAGATCCATCATCCTATCATACACAAGTTCAATGAGGTAATCAAATCACATTAAAGTAAACTTATGGATTCGCATGAACTTTTTGGATAACCTCCTTGAATTTGTTCAGTCATCTCAGTTAACCATATGACTAATATTCCAGTTTGTAAAGAGGAATATGAATCCAACATGGCAGAATTACAAAAGTCCAGAGTAGCAAGGAAAAACTGAAAAGAGAGAGAAAAAAAAAAAGGTACCAAGCAAGCATTTCATTTCCCCTAGAATTTATTCTTCAAGAAGGTATACCAACCTATATAGATCTCCAGAAGCCTTGAAGGAAATAGTATAACAAAACCCAGAAGCTAAACACTACCACTGAGAATCCAGTTGATGGACAAGGAAAGGAAACTGATGGAGACAAGTGGCAGAAACCACTTGTTATTGCTTACCAAAGGTGTAAAACAATAGATGCTATGCCCCAAACATTGATTTGATTTCATTTGACAATCAATTTTGTTGGGATCTTATATAATTCAATGTGGATTTCAGCCTACAAATATTCTCCTGCAATCTTATTTCAGCCAACAGTCTTTTTAGGAGACTAGTCGAAGGGTCATAGATGTTATTGTATTCAAAGTGATTAATATCTTAATTTTTTAAGAATCTTTTAATCTTGTCCAAGTCCAAATTATACTGATGTTCAAGCTTTATTATCATTGTGAGTAGTTTTAAAAAGTCTTAGGATTGTCATAAAGTTGGTCAGAGCTTCTCCAAAAAAATCAATGAAAATACAGAACTATCCAGCCTTTTTCTTGTTTATGATATGGAAATAGAACCAGGATGTGAAGCCTAAGAATTCTAGTAATCATTCCTGGAGTTCCACTAGTGTGACACAAGTCATCCATCCCACATTCCTTTCCCCATTTTCTCTCATGCATTAGAAATATAGCAAGTTCAACAGGCAAGAGGCAAGATTTTTAACACTGCCAATGAGTTCTCAACTACTCTCATCCAGGATACACACTTTTTCCAACACTTGAAATTGGACATGGCTTAGAATTGACTTGAATTCCAGCACTAGCTTCTTGGTCCAAACATTCTCTTAACCCAACTTTACTTGGCACATTAAAGACAATTAAAAGCCAAAACAATACATATAGTGAGAATTATAATGTTTAAACTCACTGAAGGAAAAAACGAAAAAAGAAGCGATATTTTATTCATATAACTCCTCTTTATTTCTCTAAAGGTGAACAAAAATCGAGTTCAGAATCGTTATGTACATAAAGAGCATTTTAAAAAAAGGGGGCATATTCCCAATACACCATGAGTATATAGAGACCACAAGCACGCAAGAAAACATAAAAAACCAGAAATGGGAAAACCTATACAGCCTATACTTGATACACCTTGGGTACACGAATTTAAACTTCTAGTCTGATAGGGACTCTCTCAAGTCTATCTTTGGGTTTGTATTTACTCTAGGTGGTGGGCTGTTAGTTGAAGAAGTGTGAAGCAGTCTTGTATTGTTGACTCCACTATAGAAGCTGAGTATGTTACTACTTTTGAAGCAGCAAAGGGAGCCTTTTGACTTAGAAAGTTCCTAATGACACTTGAGGTAGTTCCCTTGGCTGTACTACCCACAAACCTATATTGTGATAATACTGGGATAATGGTATAGTCTAAAGAATCAAAAAACCACTGGAAGGGTAAACATATAAAGAGGAAGTATCATTTGATACCTAAGATAATTGAGAGGGTTGACGTTGCTGTGGAGAAGATATCTTTTCCAGAGAACCTGATGGATCCCTTCACCAAGACTTTATGTAGCAGAGTCTTTGATGGACAAAGGGATGACACAAGTGTCACATGTATACCCAATATGCTTTGGAGCTAAGGGTAGTTTATTACGATAGAGCCTTAAAAAGCATGACATGATGTCAATAAAATTTTATTAATAAATTTATTTATTATGATTTCTAATTTATATTTATATCTTTGCTTGCATTATTTGTTATTTCAACGTTTAAGCTCATATCACTTGCATCGTATATGACTTAGGTGCATTAGGAATTGCACAAATACAAGTCATAGATCCCTTGCAAGATGATAAGCTGTTCATAGTCGATTCATGAAATTAGGCAATTCATCAGAGATTGTAATGCACTATCTCCTAATTAGATGTATGACTTGTCTTGGTTATGAGGATGGTTTTCTCATAGTGAGTGCACTAGTGTGTATGATTATACATTGGACATGACCTACAATAAATCATAACATTGGCTATTAGGTAGTAATGATTCACTAAGCTACTAATTTTTCTTTTTTTCTTTTTTTTTATCAATAAAGGAAAATATTATTGAAAAGCGCCCAAAAGGGGCTCACCAAAGTACACATGATGTATAAAACGGCCACACCAAAAAGCATCAAAAAATGAAGAGAAAACAAAAAACTACTCCTTCCATCAAACTAAACCCAACCAATTAATGAAATCAATTATGGGCATCGAGCTTTCACATATAAACAGTTTAGTCCAAGTTAACAAGTTACACAAAAACAAAAACTTCAACCTTCAGATAGAGAGCTCCACATTCTTAAAAGATCTTCTATTTCTCTCTTTCTAAATTGTCCAGAAAAGGGCATAAAGGTACTGCCCTCCAAACCCTTTTCTGCATTCTTCTAACAAATGAGTCATGTCAACCTAACAAAGTCTCTCTAACAGTAGATCGCATCACACAATAAACCTTAAAAAGAGAGAAAAATAGCTCCCACAACACTGTTGCCTTGCCACAATGTAAAAGGATGCGGTTAATTGACTCCTCATGAGCTTGACATAAGAAGCATTGATACGCCAAAGACCACCCACTCCTTTGAAGCTGGTCGAGAGTCAAAGCTTTGCCTGAAATCACCTCCCATGCAAAAAAGCTCACTTTAGGTGGAACCCACACATTCCACACAAACCAGCTAGGAATTGCACTAAACTTCCTGTCTCAAGGCTAGCATAAAGGAATTTAATAGAGAAGGCACCACTCTTCGCTTTCATCCACCACACCTTATCCTCTTTACCCTCAACTACTACCTTATCTTGTAGTCTTGCCAAAAAGACTCCACAACAACAACCTCTCAATCGTTTAGAGGCATTGGGAGGTTAGGATTCCAAACACCCCTCTCATTAGAATATTGTCACAAGTCCACCACCCAAGCCTCTTCAGAGCTAATTAAGGAAAATAAGGAGGGAAAAGAACATTTAACGGCTCATCTCCACACCATTTATCTTTCCAAAACTTGATCATTTTCCATTGCCCGCCAAAAAGGACAATCTACAACTAACTATATCCCACAACTTCCATATAGCCTTCCATAACCCAATGCCATAGCTACTTCTTGCTTCCTTAGAGCACCAACCCCCTTTCGTTTCCCATATCTACCGCAAATAATTTGTCTCTAAAACACCTCCCTTTCTGAAGCATAACGTCAATTCCACTTACAAAGGAGGACCTTATTAAGTGAATGAAGGCACCTAACTCCTACTTCCTTTTGTCAGAGCAAGCAGTAGCCCACTTCACCAGATGAGGCTTGCTTTCTAAGGTCCCACATCCCTAAAGAAAGTCCCTTTGAATTTTTTCCAACCTTCAACACACAATCTTCGGCATCCAATATAGAGACATAAAGTAGATTGGCAAACTAGATAATGTACATTAGTCTCCCCCGTTTGTAAATATATTGTCTTCTCCACAATGTCAATCTTTTACGGAATCTTTCTTCCATCCCAAGCCACTAACGAATTATGAGAAGCGCCTAACAAAAGCCCCAAATAAGTTGTCGAGAGCACCCCCCATTTACAGCTTACTTCAAGAGCCAACTCCTCCAAGTCCTCCACCCTTCCAACTAGAATGATCTCACTATTGGTTAAGTTAATTTTCAAGCCTAAATGACATCAAACCACACAAGCAACCAACTTAAGGAGGTCATTTAAGCATGAGAGGCCTCACAAAATACCAAAGTATCATCGGCAAACAACAACCGAGTAACTTCCAATCACTTTCCATCTTTACCATTCACTTTGAAACCAGTCAAAAAACCACCCACCCTTACCCTTCAAAGAAGACAACTAAGTGCTTCCATGACAAAAACAAACAAATACAAAGAAAACAGATCCCCTTGACTTAATCCCCTAGAGCTCTGAAAAAACCCCGAAGGGGTACCATTCACTATAATCGAGAACCTTGGAGAAGAAATGTACCGACTAATCCAACTTATCAACCTTTGCCCAAAGCCCATTTTTTCCAAAACCTCAAGTAAAAAGTCTCAATTAACATGGTCATACGCTTCTCAATGTCAAGCCTACAGAGCCCCCCAGACTTGTTACTTTTCAACATCGAGTCAATTGCTTCATTTGCTATAAGCACAACATCAAAGATTTGCCTACCTTCCACAAAGGCATATTGAAAATTAGAGACTACTCTACTCACTTTTTTTTTAAGCCTTTTAGCCAACACTTTAGTTAATAACTTATAAAGGCTACCACTAAACTTATAGGTCTAAAATCTTTAAGATCTTCAGCCCCTCCTTTCTTTGGTACAAGCACCAAAAACAATAGCATTGAGACTTTTTATTGAGATATTCACTAAGCTACTATACTGTATGGCTCTCAACCTTGAGAGAGTAATGAGTTGGTGCTAAAGTCTTCAATGGCTTCGACTTATGGTGAGACGTTAATGTGGTCATGTATTCTCTATGGATTGGATAACTATTAATTAAGCCAAGTGACAATAGACATTTTCAAGATAGGCAACCTGATATCTCATAGGATTGAAACAATATGTCTCAATAGGTGATCCTAAAGACTTGATCATGTAAAATATGGCCATAGTAATTCTTTTAATGGAATTTGACATGTGCTCTTTATGAGCTAGAGTATGTCAATCAATCACATAATAAAAGGATTCGAGACTCGAGAATTGTGGAGGTAATCTTAAGAGGTTGATAGTATTCACTTAATTTGATTACGAACACCAATTCATGGGAAGTTTGCATGTGATCGATTAGTAGTTCATAGACTTGAGCTTTATATCTTGATGTAATTTAATAGGATATTGGAATGCAGCTGACTCTCTTTAATGGAGTGTTGAATCAACTATGGTATTTGATTTTAAGGGAGTTAGTATTTCCTTATAGATCCCAGTGGCCCTCGCTCGAACTCATATTCTTTGTTGGCATAAAGACTTAAGGTTTTATGGAAAATTAATCATTTATGTATTTAAGGGTTTTTTTTTTGGTAAAATTGCAATGTTGCATGGGATTTAATGATCAGTTATTTTTTTTCTTTTTTGGATTAGGCTAATCAATTAATTGAAGCCCAATTGAGCTAATTAATTAATTCAAACCCAGTGGACTATATTAAGAAACTCGAGCCAAAGATGAGCTTAAGTCACTTAAGCCCACTAGGAGGATTATATAACCCCCTTAGGGGTTTAAGGTTTCATTTTTCAGATCTTTTAGACACCTACATTCCAAAGAGCCTCCATCCTCCTCTTCCACAAGAAGGCTATGCAACCACTCGACACAAGTGCCAAGGCCCAGAGAACGAGTGATCAAGTGGAAGATCATCATAGTAAACAAGATCATCCTCTTCCTTTGGTTGGAATCTTGATATAGGAACATCTAGATCAAAGGTATGCTTTTTAAGCCCTAAATCTATAGTTTTTGAATTATATTCACTTTTGTTGTGTAGATCTGGAGTCCCTAGATTGGTAGAGAGCATGCCCCTATGATCCAAGTACTAAGGTTCAGAGAACAAGTGATCAGGTGGAAGATCATCATAGTAAACAAGTTCCAATGGGGACAAGAAAAAAAAAAAAAAAAAAAAAAAAGACAATAAGCAACCTTTCAACATAGAATCACCACTCCACCTATCTGACCAAACCTTGTTTTTAGCCAATACACAATTAAGATATTAGTCCTTTGCCATATGGCATGCCACCCACATCTCTAACAGCCTTCTAAAAACCAACACCTTAAGCCTCTCTTATCTCTTTGGATCTCCAAACACCCTCAATCTCACAAACTTGACAGCAATAATCAATTATCGGAGGCAGTTTTCTTCCTCTAGAAACCTGCATTCTTCTAATGCCAAGATCACCATTATTCTTTTCCTTACAAAACGTGGCCCACTTCACAAAATGCATCTTACTCTGACAACTTATCCCCCCAAAAGAAGTCTCACTTATTTTTTCCAGCTGATTTCTTATTGCCTTGGGAGTAACAAACAAAGACATAATAAATAGGAAGCTCCTTTCAAAGAGCTCTCCACCACATCCCAAATAGTGTCAAAGGGGGCCCAGATGACTATACTAAGCCAAAATCATTATTAAGGGCGTATTTGTTTACAAGGAGTCATTCCAGAGTTTTGCAAATTAACAGAAAATGTTGAGATGATGGAAAGGAAAAGGAAATCAACTTAAGAAATGTTAAAAATAAATATTCCAAACTAAAATTTAATATCTCTAAAACTTATATGAGAAACAATTATATGCAATAAGCAACCAGACTGAAGATAAAATTTGAAGCTTTCATATTTAGAATGCTGAATTATCAAACATGGATGAAACAGTATTCAATGAGAGAAGTTTCCAGCGCTTACTTCACATTAAGAAGATCAACAAGCACTTGTAAAGCCCCTGAATCTCCACAAGCCTCCCACACTGCTGCTCGAGTTTCTGAATCCAATGGTTGCCTTCCTCCAGATTCAGCAAGCTTTAAGAAAGCAAAATATTCATTTAGGGACAGATAACTGAAAGAATAATATTAAGAACCACATTTATTTTGTTACTTTGGTATGTACATAAGCAATAAAACCTCTTAACAAGAATATGTTCCATATCTAGCAGGATACCAATAAAATCATCATCAAATATGATTGGCCGATTCCTCATAGAGCTTGCACAGACAGCAATGATACCAGCTGTCTTAAGAAGTTGATTATTTTTCACAATTTTCTCCAACATTGCCTTCCAAGCAAAGCAACTCATTTTAGGAGGAGCATGCAAAACCACACCACTTTCCCAGGAAAAGAGTCACTAGCTAAAAAGTCCAGGGACCTGTAAAAGGATTTAATTGAGAATCTTGTAGTCGGTACAACTCCAATCCAAAATTTGTTTTTGGTCCAAAGACCTATCACTCCATTTTATTTTTTTTTCCAGATCTTTCTTTACATTAAAATTTCAAGAATAACTTACCAGGTTGCATGATTAAATTTAACAAGAAAACTCCTAATCTTATCCATATACATCAGTTGCGATATGTCTTGGATTTTAAATTTTTTAACTTCATAAATGATTTTCATAACTGATGCAAGAGCATAGTAACTTATGATGCAACAAAGGATAACATTTAGTGTTGGTAGTAGTATTTCCAATTAAATCAAGTTTTTAAGATAGGTCTTTAAAATTCCCATATTGACAACCTTGTAAGTTAAATTCTTGGTAATATTCTAGCATTAGGTGTATGGGAAGTTTTAGCTACTAATTGCTTGTTGTAACTATAAGTATCAAAGAGAAATGAAGTGAGGGAAATGTTTTGGTAATCATTTCTAATCTGATTTTGCAAGTTTTCTTCCTCAAGTTGAATGCTTTCCACTAAAATAAGCATGTGGCTTAGTTGCATGGAGAGACATCTGTGATTAGCATTGTTGAGTGATTTCCACTAACCTTGGTTGAGTGACATCCCAGTTGTATCTGCTTCTTACCCATTATTCCAATTTCCTTCAGCTAGATCTTATACAAGGCCCTGGCCAGTTTCCCAAGTTGTGGTATCTTTTCTAATCCCCAGATTTACATGGCCATCTACTCCATATTCAACATTTTGTCCAAAAAAGAAGAAGAAGGGTTTACTACTTGGTGAAAAGCTGACCTAATTGCTATTGGCGAGAGCATATTCTACCCAATTAACCTTAACAAATAATCCATGATTACAGATTTAATTCTGTAAATTCCATCTATAGTTTTGCAATGATCTTCAATATAAATGAAAATGGATATTAGTGAAAAACTAGTAAGCATCACTAAGCCTATAGTAATAAAAAGATGAGTTTACAAAGGGAAAATGAATATTTCCAAACTTCACCTCTTCCAGCAGTGACGAGACCCTAGAAAGCTCATCTTCCTCCATGGATATTGTCCTCAAGGCAGTTAAGAAGGCCTCAGGAAAGACCAGCTTATTTAAGTAAGAAGGTGTCTTGCGTTGACCACTCCAACTATAGTTGCAGGCCTGATGGTCAGTGGACTTACCATTCTGTTCATTTTTTAGGGTGCTCGCTGGAAAAAACCCACGATCTAGCAGAGTTTTATGTAAAAGACACCTCATTTCAGCCTTCTGTGAGCAGAAACTAGTTTTACCATTAACCAAATATAAAGAAATGGAAAAATAAAAAAGCAAGATAAAAAATTTGCAAGGATATAAAAGTCATTAGAAGTGAACTTCTCTTAAAAACTAAACGAGAAGTAAACCACATAATCCAAGACATTTGTTTGACTAACCTGTGCTTCAAGAAGCTGTCCTTTGGATTCAGAAAAAGGGACATTCTTAAATAACTCCATTGGATAATGGACCTGCATAGTTTATTTGTGCCATTAATAAAATTCATGTACTCAGCTCATGATCAGGTCATAAGTATATATTTCCATAACTTAAAAGAAAATATGGCCCTAGATAGCGTTTAGAAAACCAATATAGAATTTGCATAGTTGAACCAAAAGGATAATGATGATATTTCTTGAGTTCAATTTCAAGATGGTTTTAAAATAATTTTTTTTATAGGGAAGCTCAGTTTTTTAAATTAACAATTTAAACACCAGAACCAAAAGTACTGTTAAATGGACCTGGGAGAGCATGTAATAATAAATGCGACAAGATTAGAAACTTCTATTACATTTGAGAATTTACCATGAGATAGT
>JBAPGN010002440.1:0-12540 GCA_037355405.1 Vitis amurensis | reverse complement strand
TCAATTTTGAAACCATAATCCAATTATATCAAATATGAGAGCAATCAAGATATACGTCGACTTACAGCCCAGCCATGATGTATACCATTAAATTGATTTTGGATCGTTATGAAAGCTTCGCTGAATTGGCTGTCTAAAACCTTCACACTACGTGTATTGATATCTGCTTTAGCTCCATAATATTGTTGGGATGAGTCCTGGACTGTTTTAGCTATTGCAAACTTCACATAAGATATGAACATTCATAAATGATTTATTTCAATCAATCACTAAACTCGACCATTACGTATAATTATACGTATATATATTATAAATTGAATACAATAAATCATATGTATACAATCATATACTTACATGATACCCTGGGGATTTGGAGGTAGATGGAAAAGTATTTCTGCGATATTGATATAGTAGAGCTTTTGCTGCTATTAAATCTCTTTTGCTAGTCCTTCGGATGGGGATTGCTCCTCTTGGACATGTTATGCTTTTATGTCTCTTAGTCATACTTGGCATGGAATCTCCAATCTTTATAACTTCTTTAGGGAGAGAACTAGGTTTCATCTGTTTATAGATTTATTAACATATCATAAAGAAAATATTATTAGTAAAAATACAACCATTTAGGCAAAATATTATTGGTAAAAACTACTAATTGAATGAAAAAAAAAACACCTTCATTTTAATGAAGAAAGACTTACTTGAAGTTTATGATTTTTGAGTAATGGATGATCAAAAGCGGGTTGCTTGCTGATATTAATGCAATCCACAATGTCGTGACCCTCAATCTGTCATTATACATATCCATCCATCATATTTAAAGTTAATAAAGTTAAAGTATAGATACAATTTAATATTTATTCTTGCCTTCGTATTTTAGGTTATATTTGGTTCCCGAAAAATTTGAGAGAAAATGTAAAGGAAATAAAATAAAGAGGAAAAGTAGAAGAAAGAAAAAGTTGAGGGAAATAAAAAATAGATTTAAAATTAATAAATTATTTTTATATAATACTTCAAACTCATTTCACTTATTTCAACTCATCGATATAAAGATTAAATAATTAAAAAATGCATAAGTTTTTAATTAATTTTAATTATATTTGATTTTTTTTTATATTTTTCATAGGACAATTAAATATGAGAAAATAATTTTCCTTAGCGTTTTTTTTCCTTAATACTTTCCAAGAACCAAAAATACTTTTAAGGATGTGAAAGCATAAGTGCATTTAAAGTTTCAATTTAGGTTCAATCTAATTGAGCATGACATCAATTAGATTTACCATTTGAGTTTGGATTATCTCATATTATGTCAATTTTAAATGCCATATTATTTAATTTTAAAATCATTAAAATAAGTAGCAAGTCATCAAATCATAAATATTTCCTTTCAAATGAGAGCAATTTTAAACTTCAATACCCTAAAACCAATGGATTATGGTTATGAATTTATTTAAATTTTTTTAGAACAAGAAGCTAGGCTTGGAACCACCTTCACCCTTGTAGCCTTGGCTTAAAATGCATAGTCATTTTTAAGAGGTTGGATTACAAATTTATGTTAGTAATTATTATGCATATCTCACTAAAAAAGGGAAAATATAAAAAAGGAAATCTCAAAGTTCAAATGGCAAGACCTGATAACTCATAACAGGTGCTTTGTTCAAAATCTTGAGTTGTTTTTCCAAGTCTCTTTCTTCTTCTCCTTCCCATTTGCTCATCCTTCCCTGAATTCTCCAACTAAAACCCAGAAAAGCTAGCACAACGACTAGTAAAAATCTCATCTTACTAGCAAGGATGGTTCACAAAAAATAGTTTCAAACACTATTTTGATCTTGGTTCCTGGGGTTTTATATATAGTCACCAATGCAATGCAATGCAATGCAAATTCATTGTTGATAAGCATGTAATAAATACTTTTATGATATACTTGTTGATAAGCAAGCAATAATTTTTTTTTGTACTACTAAGGTAAAGTAGTAGATGATAAGTATGTAATAAATTTTTTTGTCATTACCTACTCCGATACAAACTTATCTTGTCATTAAATTAAAAGCATCTATCTAGCTCCCTTGTCAATCAAGACTTCAAATGTAATGCTAGGCTATCATGGGTTATTTAATTGGACCTATCAAATTAATAACCAAACTAACATAAGACAAAGATTGAGCATTTTGATATTTCACTGAGAGTGCGTTTGACATGAATGATTGATTAGTCTTTTTAATATTTGAAAATTTTTATATTTGAAGTATTAGGAATGCTAAAAATACTTACTAGCATCACTGCTAAACGTACTCTAAAACATGGTACTTGATTCTCTATTAAAGTTGTTAAGGTATTTTTCTAAAATCTATATATTTGACAATTTATGTCAAAATTAAAGGTTTTCTTTCATATTATTTTCTTGCACCCAACTCAAGAATTTTTTTTCTCGAGATTCACATCAATATAGATATTTGGAGACATCCTTCAATTTCAAATAAGTTTAAAAAAACATCATATTTGAAAAGTTTATTGTGTTCCTAATTCATCTCAAATATTTTTTGAAAATTTATTAGTCATCCATATTTGTCTACATAAAATTAGTTTGGTAGCATTCAAACTTATCCAAAAATAATAGTATGAAAAGTTTCTAAATTATTTTTATGAGTAGAATTAGAGATTAAACTTAAACCCAAGGTTAAAAGCATCGGTTCTAGTTCTTGATTCCCTCTCAACCTTAGGCCACAAGCAACTAGTTGAGGAGGGGGGCTAGTTTGGGGGTGCATTTCTCAAAGGATCTCCACTCTTGATGCCTACTTTGCTTTCATATTTCTTTAGTTAATCACAATACAACATTTTCAACCAGCTTTTGCTGCATTTTCTGATCACCACTTCCAATGCCATTCATCATCTACCTCCCGTTTCTAAACCTCATCTTGGAAATCATCCCATCTCCTTGGAATCAATGCTCTTTTACTCAAAAAGTATATTAGTTCAAAGATAATTAATGCTTAGGGAACCAATGACATGATCTAAGCATAAGTGCTTACCACTTGTTTGGAAGGAGAAGTTTATCTAAAAGAATTCAAAAAGTTTCCATTTTTTTTTAATATTAAAAAAAGGTTACCTTGTAATATTCTTATTGTTGAAAATTGCATTATTTTAGGAGTTAAATTTCATTACTTTAGGGAGCTAAATTTGGGATTGTCATTTGCAATTCAAATTTAATTCTTATTCTAGAATACGTTGACAATTGTACACTTTCCTATTTGAATACGTCTTGTATGGGCTATAAATATCAAATTGGACTCCTCAAATAATATTGAAAAAATTCATATTCAATCCATATTTGTTTACATGGTAACTTTGATTTGTAAACCCAGCCCGTTCCTTCGTATTTCTTCTTTTTTCATATATAAAAAAAAACTGTTCCAACTTTGTTCAAAATCATGTTTGGTGTAAGTAATGAAGCTACATCCAAGTCAAACATTCAATAGTCACCACATGCATTTCAAGTTACTACCTAATCCTTCCCTTCATAAAACATCTCACAAACGAAACATATAAAACTACTTGCAATGTGTCCTCAATCTATAAAAAAAATGTTTATTTGAGGCAAGGGAAAATTTTTTTATCTCATTGGAGCAACATAACAACTAGAAAAAGAAAATGAGGAAGCATTTCAAACATGGGAGGTAGAAAACTTGATGGTGATGGCTTGGCTTGTTAACTCAATGGAGCTAAAAATTAGACAAACATATTTGTCATTATCAATAACAAAGAAAATGTGGGATATTCTCAAATTTAGGCACTTCAGCTCAAGTATATGAGATTAAAACTCGAATCTGTGAAACGAAACAGGTAGCTCAGGGTGTTATAAAATACTATGTATTCTTAAGGGTCTTTGGCAAGAGTTATATCAGTATTGTGAAGTTGAATGGGAGAATGTAAGAGATGCTGCCTAGTTTAAGAGGTTGTTGGAAAAATAACATGTTTTTGAATTCTTAGCAGGATTAAACTTGGATCTTGATGAAGCAATGGGGACAGTCCTTGGACAAGAACCTCTCCCCATATGTTTGAGATGCTTATGCAAATATGAAGAGTGGAAATTAGGAGGATTATTATGATGAATGGCCTAAAAATTGGTCAGAATTTAGAGAAACATGTTGGAAAAATCATGAGAAGAACCCCCCTTGAAAAACTATAGGAAATGAGAAGAAAAGGCCAAAGTTTGGTGTGATTATTGTAATAAACCTAGACATACCAGAGAAACATGTTGGAAAATTTATGAGAAGCCTACTAACCTAAAAAATAACTGGTTTCCAAAGAGAAACAACCTTTTTCTTTAGGTTGAAAACTCACAATCAAGTAACATTGGAGGTGCCGGAACTTAGCTCTTCATAAAAGAACAATTAGAGCTTCTACATATGTTTACTAACCAATAAAAAAATAATCCAACTCCCAATCCTTCATGCTCCCTTGCCCAAAAAGGTAATTTCTTCATGCCTTAAGTGTTTCTTCTAATGTAAAAGATCCCTATATCATAGATTTAAGAGCAAAAAATCATATGATTGGTTGTACTAAATTATTTTCTCATACCATGTTCTAGTAGCCTAAAGGTAAGAATAGTTAATAGGTCTTTGTCCTTAGTTGTAGAAAAGGGATTTGTTTCTATTCCTAAAATGCTTGATCTAAATTTGATTTTGCATATGCTGACCTTTCTTGTAATCTTTTTTTCATTAGTAAATTCACCAAAGATAACAATTGTGGCTTTGGGAATAAAGATTGAAAGTGTTAAAAAAGTTGTTAGGTGATAAGAACTCAAACTCAACACTTTTATGGTGCTAAAGAACTCATTTGAGTGTGTTTCAAGAATTTAGAATTAACCCAATGCTTTATCTTCTTGTTAGAATCTTAAAAACTTTTATTTGATGCATTTTGTGAGGATTATGTAGGCTTTAAGATTTTTTTTTTTTTTTTGTGTGGTAGAGCTTTTTTGGGGAGAAAAAACAAATTGCACACCTTTCACATGTGCAAGACTCAATTGTGTACTCCTCTTAAGTGTAGAGCACAAAACACACCTCTTATGTGTGCCCTGAAGACCAAGCACATTAGGCTCTCTAGATCACCTCCTAAGTGTGTTGGACCAAATTGTGTACTCGGTTCAGGCAACTCAAGTTGCATGCTTGTTACGTGCACCAAGTCAAGAAGTTGTGCACCCTTTCACCTAGGCTAGTAGAATGTTCACACAATGCACCTCCTCAAGGCTTGAAATGTGTAGTTAACTATTGACATTTATACTTGGGATGACATTTATACCAATAACATAGTGCACCTTTGGATGACATTTATACTTGTGCACCATTCATATCTTTGTAAGGGCTATGCACTTAACTATTCTTCTAATAATTAGCATGCTCGCCAAAGTAGTGTAACTATTCATGCCTTAAAGTCTTCAATTGTACTACTAAACCCTACACTATGCTGATTACATAGAAAAAGAGTTGTAATCACTAACTCCAAGCTAACACATCAAGATGATGATTGATTGATTGTATTGACCAATGTTTTAAAAACTGGATTGGATCGGTCGATCCAATAGGTCTGATCGCTAACCAATGGCCTTTTGAGTCTAGTCTATTCTCTTGAACCGTTTAGCTATTGAACTGGCCATGAACCACTTGAATCGACAGTTGGATCAATGAATTGGGTGAATTGAGCAGTTCTTCAAGGACTGAATGGTTCATGACCCTCCATTTTCCTATTCAAAACGACCCTCTTGCTTATTGTCCTCCAAGCCTCCAACAACCTTCACCTCCAATCCATTGGAATGGTGACATTGATGACTAGTCGACATCGATTGGCTTGTTGAGAGGCTAGGTGGGGTGGTAAGAGAAAATAGGTGGTAAGAGAGAGAGAGAGAGAGGTTGTAAGCTATGAGAGAGAGATGGTAAGATGAGAAAGAAGAAGGGGGTTGTTGGTCGGAGTGGTGTCGCTGGTGATGGTCGATGAGAGTGGTGACAGTGGGGGTTGAGGTGCAGTGGATGTGGTGAGGAAAGAAAGAAGAAAGAAAAGAAAGAGAAGGGAGAAGAAGAAGGAAGGAAGAAAAAAGGAAGAGGGAAAATAAGGGTGGCGGTTAGAGAGAAAAGATGGGTATTTAGGGTTTATTTTGACTAAACAATAGGGATTGAAGCCTAAAAATGGAGGGTACAGATTGGTTCTCTAAAAATCGATATAAAGGAATGAGCTTGGACCTTATGCCACAGGTCAATCAGAAAAGGCCAAGAAAACATAGAAAATAAAAAGGCCTAAAAACCACAATTAGAAATGGGCTTGAAACAATTTTTGAGGTTTACAATTATATATATACATTCTATTTAATAAAATTTAAAATATTAATGTATTTATATTTATCTTTATCATTTAATTTGACATGTCAAATATAAAAATAAAATAATACTTCTCTACACCTATTTCATTATTAAAAAATGCATATTTTGTGCAAAAACATGACTACTTGAAGAACAAAGTAAGGTTTGATTTTGTTAGGGAGAGAAAGAGAGTAAAGAGGGAATATGATGAACTCAAGGTGAGAATCAACTCCTTACTAGAATCTATATGGTGAAGATCAAATGCATATAATGCCTATGAAGAGCTTCGAGCAAAGAAGAAATAAATGGAGATGAGGGGCAATCTTTCGAAACCCATTAAAGTTCCAAAAGCTACTTGGATGGTTGATGGTTTATATTAGCCTGGAACATGGTCATCAATAGAGATAAACCACTCAAGAGGATATCATGTTGGTATAATTCAGGTAATTTTCATCTCATTTGATTTTAAATTGAAAAATATATGCATATATTGAATTGGGTGAAAATTTGAACACTAAAATTCCCACTCTGATTTTGCAGGCAATGTTAATACCCCCAAATGTAGAACTAGTTTTTGGCATAGAAGCAAGTGGCGAGAACTTGATTGATACAACAAAAGTTAATACAAGGTTGCCAATGTTGGTTTATGTATCTTGTGAGAATAGGTGAGACTATGATTATAAGAAGAAAGTCAAAGCCATGAATGCTCTAGTCCAAACTAATACAATTATGTCAAATAGGTCATCTATTCTAAATCTTGACCGTGATCACTATACCCAAATTATAAT
This sequence comes from Vitis amurensis, assembly GCA_037355405.1. Taxonomy (NCBI): domain Eukaryota; kingdom Viridiplantae; phylum Streptophyta; class Magnoliopsida; order Vitales; family Vitaceae; genus Vitis; species Vitis amurensis. Next base: position 5,405 of record JBAPGN010002440.1, on the reverse strand, counting down.
ATGTTGTGGTTTAATTTCAATTTTAGAAATTACAAGCACATGCATCATGATTGTTGTTCATGTTTCACATCAATATTATAGACCAAAGAATTGACAAATAATTACTTATATATAAAAAAGAAAATAGTGATCTCTAAGACAAATAGGCCAAATTTTGTTGATCTTTGTGTACAACTTAAAGAATTTTTTTTTCAATAAAACATAAATCAACAAAAATTTTGGACCCCAAAAAAATTTGTCTCATTGCCTTCCCTATTTATAGCCATCCTATTAGCATTCATTACATAAATCACCAAAATTTTGGTCTATTAGAATATTTGGAAATGTAATGAATGCTTATTAGCAAGTAGATAATAAATGAAATTATTAAAGAAAAAAAACATATTACCTGTTTGTAAGTATTAATTTGCACTAATTGGATGACTATAAATAGGGATGAGAGACGAATATTTTTTGGATACTCATACTATCCCTAATGGGACATATTTAAAATTTAAATAAACAAGTAAGGATGGGTTTAAGAATTTTTTTTTTTTAAACTAGGATAGGTTCGGGTGTTGTCTTGTCCCGCTTTGCCCTACTCCAATTATATATAAAATTAAATTTAATTTAATTTAATTTAATTTTTATTTTTCTATTTTTAAATATATAATAGTAATAATAACAATAATAAAATACTTTTCAATAAAATAGTTTATAATTTTTTTAATATTTTAATTATTTATAAAATATATATTTTTTAATGTAATTAAATTAGAAATTTTTCAAAAAAGGTTAAAAGGGATGCGTATAAATTTTTTTTTTTTTTTTGAATGGGACAAAAATGAGAATTATTTTAAATAAATGAGGTGACGTATAAAAAACTCATTCTATACATTATGCCATTAATTTGCATTAATGACATAACCAGAAAAAATATACCACATATATATATATATATATGTATGCTAATTATCTCTTCATTTCAATATTAATAGGTTGAGCTATATATGCAAAAGTCTAGTAGCAAAAATGGGGAGATCCACACTAAAGGTAGTACTCCATTAATGGCAACACCCAAAAAAAAGAAGCATAGTATTAACTATTAATTTTCATTAATGGTTGAGCCTATGCATAAAAGTCTAATAGACTTAGATTCAGAAACTGCTTGATGCTAGCAAGATGAAGATTTTACTTGTTTTTGCACTAATTTTTCTGGGTCTAAATTGGAGAAGCCAAAGAAATATTAGTGTCCTGGAGAAAGAAGAGTCCGAGCTAGAAAGACAACTCAAGATTTTGAATAAACCGCCTGTTAAATCCTTCCAGGTCTCATCATTTTAATTTTCAAGTTTTTGGTTTCATATTTTTCTTCTCAAACATGGATTTTCAATTTCTACTTTAATCTACGCCCTGAAAGTTGTAGTGCACTTTGATCGGAGTCTCGCTTGTTTGTATCAAATATTTGAATAAAACAATAGGGTTATGTTTGGTTCTCGGGAAAATAAGATACGCACATATTTGGTAGTTTAGTTCATCAGTTTGGTCCATTAGAAACATCTTTAGAATTAAAAATCTAATGGATGCATATTTATGTATGACAGGATGTGGATGGAAGCATTTTGGATTGCATTGATATCAACAAGCAACCTGCTTTTGATCACCCATTGCTCAAAGATCATAAAATCCAGGTAAATGTAAATCCCTTCTGAAAAAGAAAACATGTTTTTTTTGTTAAGTGATATATTATAAAAAAGGAAAAAAAAAACTTCTGAAAAAAAGGAGAATTCCAAATTTTATACCTCAATTTTATCGTCATCAATTTAAAAATATTTTAAAATACATGCACTTTTTTATAAGTCTGATAATTATTTTTTGAAATGACCTTTTACTTGATAATATTAAATAAAATTATCAAAAAATATAATTTATCATTTTAAGGTAATAAAAATATATTATAAATTTTTATTATTTAATATGAGGTACAAATCATTGTGGAAAATTTTTATAGGATTCTCAAATGATAAATAAAATATTTTTAAATTTTTTAGTTAATAATGATTTTATATTTTATATTATATATATTTTAATATAATTGAACAAAATTTTTATTGGTTAACATGGAGAATAAAATAAGAAATTTTAAAAAATTTGAAAGCTAAAAATATAAAAATAAAATATTGACTTTCATTTTGTTGGTAAAGTATGTTAGTTAAAAATATAGATATCATATACTTATTTTTTAAGTTTTTTTTTTGTTTTATTTGTATTTGATTTTTAAGTATTTTAGTTTTAGTTGTATTTTTATTTTTATTTTTAAATTTTAAATCCGATCTCATGATTTTTATTTTTTATTTAAAAAAAAAATAAAAGTAAAAGGGAGATCGGTTCTTTACAATTAAACATCTATTTTATTGACTTGCTAATTAGCATTATTGATATAATAAGTGAAAGGATCATCTCAAGAAATAATTATTTGAGGTTTTTCTTCAAATGGATGAAAATAAAACCGATTTAAAAAATTTGTGGATATATTTGTCAAAATTAGGATCATAAACATTTGTCACTCATTTTTTTGATATCTTATTGATGATTCTCTTATAGAAATGAACTGAATTCAGTCTAAGATAGTGTAAACGATGACACTAGTCTTCCTAAAGAAATCAAACATTAGAGATTCAATAACTAAGTCAACAACCCATAGCCCGAAGACCTGGAAAAATGTCCAGGAACAGTCCCGTACGCAAGGACTTAGGAAGGAAGATTAGTGCAGCGAAAAGCCGTTCTCAAATCATTATCTGGGCGCAAAATCAAATGCAAATGCAATGCTCATTATCCATCTACCTCAAATATTTGGATTTCATGTGCCTTTTTTTTTTCAATTTTCCCAACTCATGTATGTAATACAACACAAATTAGACCTTCAAAAAATTAATTGAAATAAAGTATTGATTCATGTTCGTGTCTTGCATGAAGTTCCAACTGGTCAAAACAGCACCAGACACGTCCAAAGGATATTATGGAGCTGCAGCAAAGATCAACATCCGTAACGTAAAAGTTTCAGAAAACCAATTCAGCGAAGCTTCGATATGGATTCAGAAAGTCTTGAGCAAACATATATACAATTCGGATGGACTGTAATGATCTAACTCTATTGAATCTTCCTTTTCCTAAGAAAAGAGTTTTCTAGCTCTTTTAATATGCATGTTGTAACTTTTTTTTTTTTTTTTGAATGCTTTCAGATAAATCCGAAATTGTTTTTGAGACAAAAACAACAAGATCTTTAACTTATTGGGATCTGAGAGATTCGAACTTTTATTTACATGAAATTTTATCATATAAAATTGTTGGTTTGAATATGTTAATTAGATGTATATTTGGTTTGCAATAGGCTGATAATTATCGAACAACCGGGTGTTTCAACTCTTTGTGCCCTGGTTTTGTACAAATTAGTCGAGAAAACTATTGGGTAGATACTTCGATTTCCAGTATGGATTGCATAGATGTTGATAATACTCATTTTAAGGTAAAAACTATACATATATACATACATACATATACATATACATATATGTGGTGTTTTTAGATAAGTAGAAAATAGAAAATAGTTTTCTATTCTTAAAAACAAAAATTATGGTTTTTTCGGATAATATATTTGAATTGTTTTTATTTTTAAAAAATAATTATGCAAATATAAAAAATGATTAAAATTGAAACACTACGTATAAAAGTTATTTTAAAAATATATTTAAAAACATAGAAAACAACTTAATAATATTCAGGTTCAACAGACTCTTTATTTAAAAACATGAGCTAGAAAAATGTAAAAATTATTTTTAAAAAAGTGATTTTTTAGAATATTTTCAAAAACACTTTCGAAATAACCTATTTTTCGGTTTGCTCATTTCATATATGCTTTGAATATAGAATTAGAATTAATAAAAGAAAGCAAATCTAACCTCAACAAAACTCACTCTTATCAAAATTATGTTTTCCCTCCTGCACACAATATTGTGATTTAGTCGAAATTTTTTCTATTTCATGCTAAACACATGTCCAAATTGAAGTATGAAAGACTGAATTAATCATGCTCATTACTATCATGTTCTTAGGTACGTACTTGCTAAAATTTTAACAACTAATTGTGCTTTTTTTTGTATTTTGGACTCATGATCCAAATGGAATGGTGGATGGCACATAAAACAAAGCATGGAAGAAAAGAATTCATTGGTTATTGGCCAAAATCCATATTCACAACCATGGCTGACTCTGCCTCAGAGATTCAATTTGGAGGAAAGGCTTATAGCCCTCTAAATCAGCCATCCCCACCAATGGGTAGTGGCCATTTCGTTGCTAATGATTTTTCAAGGACATGCTTTATTAAGTAAATTCAACGTGTTGCGGTCTCAAATATATCTTTGAACCCAAAAATACAAGCTTGCTCGAAATTACAGACAACCCTAATCCTAATTGTTATCAAGTGGCATATAAAGGATATACAGGAGAGCCAAGGCGGTATGCTATGCTCTTTGGGGGACCTGGAGGAACAGCTTGTGATGCCTAATGAAAGGCAACTAAACTTTTTGTTTATGAATAATGGTTTTCTTGTTACCTTTCGCCTTTATATGATTGGCGTGAATTATATAGTTTGAAATACTGCTCAATTCAATTTTTATTATTGTACTCTCACAACTAAAATGGTTGCTTGGCAAACAATCTATCTTTTAAGGCCAATGGTGCCAATTGGTTCAGCCACCCGAACCGAAGATATTGTCGATCGACTGTTCAGCCAGATCAGACCAAGCTTAGTTTTGAAAAGTAATATAATAACCAGGACTTGGTTTGATATTTACTCATGCAAATTGCGCTATAAAATTAACTTTTAGATTATAAATATATCCAAAATCAATAACGGTACGAATTTCTAAATTACTTTTCATTTTTGTAAGTAAGCCAAATTCATTGAAAAATAAAAATACTTAGAAATGATAATGTTAACATAAATAGTTAATTATTTCTTAATCAAATATAATGTTGAACTAATGTATGACAACCTTACACCGTGAAACGCACAATCTAATGAGCTTACTAATGCATAATGTACCATTATGTGGTCAATGCGAATCCAAGTGCCAAATAAACAGTTTACTGCTTGTTCTATTCAAATCTAAACTAGCAAATGTTCACCATTTATTAGGATCACCTAGTTCATACCAGCATCGCATAGAAGGCAATTCAAATGGGATTAACAGTATGCTAATATTTAAACTTGAAGAAATATGACAACGTATGTAACTTATTGTCACAGACTTATCAAATATGAACTTATTATTTTATAGTGACAAAAAGCTTTCGAAACCCCTAAATCATCTACATTGTCTACAGGAGAAGTGTGGAAGAATTTTAAGAGAAGTCTAGAGATATAAGAT
>JBAPGN010002439.1:0-12407 GCA_037355405.1 Vitis amurensis | reverse complement strand
CCAAAGCTTGTGAATTGCCAAGCAGCTGTGCCAGTTGCGAGGCCAAGCTGTAGTCCACCCCGTCGGCAACCATGTGGGTTTTAAGAGAGCCCAGACACCCAATCCCGAAGTTGCTAAGGTAAATCAAGCGAAGGACTCGGGAGGTCCTTGGAGCAAGAGGCAGAAGCGCCCGGAAAACGCGTGAAGCGGAAGGGACGTTCGTCGATCGGAGCACATCGGTGACAGCACTGGCTATAAGGACACGCCAGCTCATTCGAGTGGACATGCAGGTGGGAACGGGAAGGAGAATTAGCAGAAAGACCCCTTAGCACGGTTTGGAAACCTCCTCGCACTGCTTAGATGTGAAGACTCGCCACCTCCCTACTGCCAACGAAATATAGGGGAAGAGATTGGCCCACAGTCATAAGCGTTGCCGTCCCACGACTGCTTCGGAAAATGTGCCTAAAGCGGCTTGGGGGCTGAAAGGCAAAATGGGGATTGCGGGGCATTGGGTAAAAGGGCGAGCTCTAACTCGCAAATTTGAGTTCCGCGGGGCAATCCGGAACAAAAGCAAGAAAGGGTTCATCTTTCTGGTGATAAGGTGGTGGAAGGTGTTCGAATGGGGCTAGAGAGGTGGAATCAAAGATCGGGGTGTATGGAAGAGGGAGAGGTAACAAGGGAAGTGTGGGTGAGGATTTTGGGGCTACCAATCTCGCTTTGGGTATACCTCTCGCGTGTTAGAGAAAGGGATGGGAAACGCTTGTGCGCTCAGCGATCTTTCAGAGTGTGCATTAAAGACATCGGAGAGGGAAATCACTCGCGATGGAGTTCTACAATGGGCAAGGATCCTGATCAAATCGGACGGCGTGAACATCCCGGGATCGTTGGTGATAGGGGTTTGAAGAGTTTTCTTACTCCCTATCCTTATGGTGGGAGAGGGTGCCGGTGCTAAGGCAGGAAGAGGGGCGGAATCGCAGCTTGAGCGATCGTCTACGAGGGGAGGTTAGGGGTGACGTAACTCCACGCGCTGGGTCGAGAGTGAAGGAGAAGGTGGGTGTGGGGATCGAGGTGCAGCGTCAGTCGTGGGACGGGACGTGCCGTCTGATGCAGGGAGAGGGTACAGCAGAAAGGGTCTTTTCGCATGTGGGCCAGCTGCGGGGGCCCGATTCGTGGGCTGGGTCCGCGGGTCCTAGCAACTTGAGGGATTGGGCTGTTGGGCCATCTCTAAACCCAATGGGGGATCAGCTTGGGCTGCGGCAAGTCACAAGCTTGGGGCGGGCTGTAGCTGAAGGGCTGGGCCACCTTCAGAAAGGAAAAACCATTCTAAATCAGGCCCACTTAGTGGACAATGGGCCTCTCTTAAAGTCCTTCTCCCCTGGTCTCACCGATAAGAACAGAAACAACTTCATGGAGCATGAGTTCATCAATTACAGAGTAGAAGAAATGGGGAGAAGACAGCAGATGGTCCCAACATGCCAGGGTGCAGAAAGGATGCTGGAGGAAGAAGCTGCAAGGTATGGACTTGATGTAAATTTGGGGGGTCTCAGGGTGCAAGGGGCTTCTTCCTCTAAATTCTTTTGTTTTGGTCGGTCTCCGGAAAAGGAGGGTTATGACCATTCTGGGGTGCAAAGGGAGGGGGATGTGATTGGAAGTGGGGCCCGAAATCCAAATGTAGAGGACCGAATAGAGAAAAGGAATGGCTGTTGGGATCTGGTTGAAATAAACAATGTTGAGCCTTTGGGAAGAAATTCGGGGTGGATGGCAGACCAGACGGAGCCACAAGAGGGCAGTAAGGAGGACCAACTGAATTGGGAGGAGAGTAGTCTGATTAGATTCAGCCAATTCCTAGGTTTCTCTACGGAAGGACTGGAGGTGGAGATCCTGAACTTCTTGGACAAAATCAGAAAAAGAAAGGAGAAGATTATAGGTAAAGGTCTAATGGAGGCCTCAAGGTTTGAGAGGGAGCTTAAGAGATTGGAATGTTCTGTTAACTATGAGAGGGAAGCTAAGAAGAAAGGCCCTATGAAGGGTAGAGGGAACCAGAAAGTAAGTGTCCAATGAAGTTAAGAATTTTGAGTTGGAATGTGAGGGGCGTGAATGATAGGCCCAAGAGGAAAATTATTAAGTCAATGATCAGGAGTCAGAAGGTGGATTTATTCTGTCTTCAAGAGACGAAGGTGCAAGTGATGTCTGATGAGATGGTGAAGAGTCTAGGGCCGGGGAGATTCCTTGATTGGAAGGTTTTGAACGCTAAGGGGACAGCAGGAGGTGTCATAATTTGTTGGGATAAAAGGTCTCTGGAGATTCTAGGGGTGGAAGAGGGCCAATTTTCCATTTCCTGTAGATTCAGGAATGAGGGTGATGGTGCAATCTGGGTTTTCACGGGGGTTTATGGGCCTTTTTCCAGAGAAGATAGGGAGGGCTTATGGGAGGAACTTGGGGCAATCAGAGGATTGTGGGAGGAGCCGTGGTGCTTGGGAGGAGATTTCAACATAACGTTGTACCTAGATGAAAGAAGTAGAACTGGGAGAATTACCTCAGCCATGAGGAGGTTTGCCCAGATCATTGACGAGTTAGGGCTCGTTGATATTCCTTTGCAAGGGGGTTCCTTCACTTGGAGTGGGGGGTTCAACAACCAATCGAGGGCTAGACTGGACAGATTTCTAGCGACCCCTTGCTGGTTAGATCAATATAGTAGGGTTCTCCACAGAAGGCTGCCTCGTCCAACATCGGATCACTTCTCGATTCTGTTAGAGGGGGGAGGGGTAAGGAGAGGCCCGTCTCCTTTCAAGTTTGAAATATGTGGCTCAAAGCTGAAGGGTTCCAAGAGCTGATAAAGGGGTGGTGGCAAGGGATAGTGGTTAGTGGCAGACCAAGTTACAGATTGGCGGCTAAGTTGAAGGGGTTGAAACAAAATCTAAAAACTTGGAATAAGGAGGTTTTTGGAAGATTGGAGAAAAACAAAGCCGATGCCCTTCAGCAAGTGGAGTCCTGGGATTCTGTGGAAGAAGTGAGGAGCTTAACAGAGGTGGAGCTAAACCAAAAGAAGGAAGCTAAGGAGAGTTATGCAAAGTGGGTGTCAATGGAAGAAGTGCACTGGAGGCAACTGTCTAGGGAATTATGGCTAAGGGAAGGGGATAGGAACACGGGGTTCTTCCACCGCATGGCCAATGCCCACAGGAGAATCAATGCCATGTCCAAAATTAAGATAAATGGGGTGAGGTTCACAGAGGATCAAGATATGAGGGAAGGTATAGCAAATGTGTATCAGCAGCTCCTCTCGGAAAATCCGGGCTGGAAGGCGGATATAGGGGGCCTTCTTTTGAACCAGATCAGTCCCTCAGAAGCGGATGGCATTGAGGTTCCGTTCTCTGAGACTGAAATCTTCACAGCCTTGATGGGGATGAATGGGGACAAAGCCCCGGGCCCGGACGGATTCACAATAGCCTTTTGGCAAAATAGTTGGGAGACTGTCAAGGAAGACTTGCTGGGGTTATTCAAGGAGTTCCATGATCAGAACTCTTTCATCAAGAGTCTGAATCATACATTTTTGGTGCTGATTCCAAAGAAAGGGGGGGTGGAGGATTTAGGTGATTACAGGCCAATCAGCTTGCTTGGGGGCCTTTATAAACTATTGGCTAAGGTGCTGGCCAATAGGCTCAAAAAAGTTATAGGCAAAGTCATATCTCCGGATCAGAACGCGTTCATCAAAGGGAGACAGATTCTTGATGGCTCTCTAATCGCAAATGAGGTGATAGATTCTTGGCAAAAGAGGGGAGAGAAAGGTATAGTTTGCAAATTGGATATTGAGAAGGCGTATGATAGCATCAATTGGCAATTCTTGCTAAAGGTCATGCAAAAGATGGGCTTTGGGTCAAAATGGATAGGATGGATGTGGAATTGTATCTCCACTGTCAAATACTCAGTGCTGGTGAACAGGGTCCCAGCTGGTTTTTTCTCAAGCACAAAAGGGTTAAGGCAAGGGGACCCCCTTTCCCCCTACTTATTTATCATGGGCATGGAAGTACTAAGTGTGCTCATCACTAGGGCTGCTGAAGGGGGCTTCATCCAGGGCTGTAGGATTTGGAGAGGTAGAGAGCAGGCTGTTAAAATTACTCACCTTCTTTTCGCGGACGACACAATTGTTTTTTGTGAAGCCAAGAAAGAGGCTCTATTGCATTTGGGCTGGGTCCTTTTTTGGTTTGAAGCTGCCTCTGGGCTAAAGATTAACTTGGACAAAAGCATGGTAATTCCGGTAGGGGAGGTGGATGGGGTATTGGATATGGCGGCTGAAATTGGGTGCAGGGTGGGGCAGCTCCCTACTGTTTACTTGGGACTGCCCCTTGGGGCACCAAATAGGGTTGTTTCCGCTTGGGATGGGGTGGAGGAGAGAATGAGGAGAAGGCTCGCCCTTTGGAAACGTCAATACCTATCCAAAGGTGGAAGACTCACTCTTATAAAGAGTACGCTGTCCAGCATCCCTTTGTATCAAATGTCGGTTTTCCGTATGCCTAAATCAGTGGCAAGAAGGATCGAAAAGCTTCAAAGAGACTTTTTGTGGGGCGGAGCCAATGGGGGGAGTAAGATTCATCTGGTTAATTGGGAGGCGGTGTGCGCGGATAAAGAAAAGGGAGGGTTGGGGCTAAGGAAAATTACTCTTTTGAACAAAGCTCTCCTTGGCAAATGGATTTGGAGATTCGCGTGCGCTAAGGAGGAGCTTTGGAAAAAAGTGCTTGAGGCTAAGTATGGGAAAGAGGAGCTTGGGTGGAGGACAAGGAAGGCAAATGGGGCGTTCGGTGTTGGAGTATGGAAGGAGATTTTGAAGGAATCCACTTGGTGCTGGGAAAATATGGGGTTTAAGGTGGGAAAAGGTAATAGAATAAGGTTTTGGACTGATCTTTGGTGCGGTAACATGGTGCTGTCCCAAGGCTTCCCGAACCTTTTCTCCATGGCTGCCCATAGGAATGTCACAGTGGAGGAATGTTGGGATCAGAATACGGGTCAAGGAGGGTGGAACTTAGGGCTGTTAAGGGACTTGAATGATTGGGAGGTGGGCTTGGTGGGCAATCTTCTAGCTGCGTTGAGGGATTATAGTGTTAATGTGGAAGACGATTCGGTTTGTTGGAAGAAGGGTGAGGACGGGCTGTTTAAAGTCAAGTATGCGTATAATGTGTTGGCAAATTCTCAAGGGGTGGATTTCCCTCATAGCAATGTTTGGGTGGGCAAAATCCCAACCAAAATTGCTTTTTTTGCTTGGGAAGCTACTTGGGAGAAGGTCCTCACTTTGGATAGGCTGCAGAGAAGAGGGTGGCATTTACCTAATCGGTGTTTTTTGTGTGGGTGCGAAGAGGAAACGATCAATCACATATTAATACATTGTACAGTGGCAAAAGGGTTATGGAACATCATTCTTGCGTTGTGTGGTGTACAGTGGGTCTTTCCAAATTCTGTAGAGGAGGTCCTTAGTAGTTGGAAAGGCTCTTTTGTGGGGAGGAAAAGAAAAGAAGTGTGGAAGGCCATCCCGTTATTCATTTTTGGACTATATGGAAGGAGAGGAATAGGCTAGCTTTTAAAGGGAGGGCGTTGGCTTTTCAGAAGTTAAAAACGTCTCTTGTATACATTATTTGGGGTTGGGCTAAAGTGTACATTGATATGGAGTCGAAATCCCTAATAGGATTCTTAGAGTGGTTAGCCTCCAATTAGGGTTTGCTTCGTGTTGTTTTTTGTTTGTGGGTTGGTAGCTTTGTATACTTCTTGTATGCCTTGAGGCTATTGGCCGTTTTATATATATCATTTGCTTATCAAAAAAAAAAAAAAAAAGGGCTGGCAGTGAACATACTGATGTTAACACTTACTGATCTTAACACGGAAGAGATTGAGAAATCAAAGAATCTCCTAAGGAACCCTTAAGAGTCCTAGTGGAGCTTGTTTTCTCACTCAGTCAGGTAAGTATTCCCCTTCTCTTGATTTTAGTGTCTTAGATGTCTTTCTAGGCTCTTGAGTCATTGACTCCAGAGCTATAGATCATATGACTCATTCCCCACAAAAGTTTAGTATCTTTAGCCCATATCCTAATAATAAGAAAATAGCCACCGTTGATGGTTTTCTAGCTACCATGGCTAATCAAGGGGAAGTTCGCTTGAATAAATCTATAGTTTTGAAAAATGTGCTAGATGTAACTAAGCTTTCCACCAATCTTGTTTTCATTCGTCGACTTACCAAAGAACTTAATTGTCATGTTTTTTTTATCTCTCTCACTATGTATTTCAAGAACAAGATATAGGGAAGACGATTAGATGTGCTAGAGAAAATGGACTTTACTAACTTAAATTGTTGTTTAGTCAAAAATAGGACTGGGAGTCAGGTACCCTTATCATTCCTTTTTGAAATCCCATTCACAATAAAAAGATAAGATTTGGCTTCATCATCTCGTCTTGGACATCCGTCATTTGGCATTCTTAAAAATATGTTTCCTTTATCGTTCAAAGGAATTGATGTAGAAAATTTATATCGTGATGTTTGCGAACACCATCGTGTTTTTTTCCTAATAAGTAATAAAAGAGTTCCAATTCCTTTTGAGTTAGTTCACAGTGATATTTGGGGTCCTTCCATAATTCCTAACATTTTAGGCTCTAGATGGTTTGCCTCATTTATAGATGATTGTACTCGAATATCTAGGATCTTTCTTCTCAAACAAAAATCAGATGTGAGTATGGTAAGTGTGTTTATGTATCAGCAATTCCAGGTCAAAATTCGCATTGTGTCTCTTAGCCCATACTCTTCAAATCCTCCATTGGATACTTGTCTTTTCCGAATTGTTCATGTTTGAAGATGGCTAAAGGAGATGGTAAGTGTTTTTGAAGTGTTGGATGATGGCAAACATTGATCAACCATGTTTTAAACTCTTATCATTTTACTAAAAAATGGATGGTTGCTTATGGAATGTAAAACATAATGTTTAAATCATTTGGATCGATTTCTGATCGATCCAACTTAAGGGTATTAGTCTCTATTGTACCAAGTTCTTTTTATTCTTATCTAATCGATCAAACTTCAACCACATCTGCATTTCTTTAGCTTTTTCCAAATCATTCTCAATTGTTTGATGGATTTTAAAATCCTAATACTTAAGCCATCTTTCCAAAAGAGAAGAGACGGTTGTAAAAGTGAGAGACCTTGTTTTAAGCTTTAATTTTTCTAACCAAATTGGGGAAAGGGTTAGCCTTGAGAGAAAATCACTTGGGTTTGAGTTGAAAATCAATTTTTGAGTGAAAAATTTTCATTCCAAATGGGTTGATTCATTGTGTTATTCATACTTATTCTCATACTCATCATTTTGGGGTAAAACCAAAATTTCTTCTTGTATGGATTCAAGAAAAGGTCGAGATCAAGCTTGGTGTGGACTCCAAGTATGCTCCAGAAGAAGAAAGTGGGTAGCTGAAGTTTAAAGGTTCTAGGCAAGTGGTCTGGGAGAAAATTGAAGGATTGGGCTAGATAAATCCTTGTACTCAATTAAGTTTCTTCATAGTAGATGTTTTGATCGTTTGAGGCCCATAGTTTTTTATCTCTTTGTAGGTATTCCACATTAAAATTTTGGTGTCAATATCTCTTTATCTCTATCTCAATTTTTATTAGTCTATGTTAGCTTATAGAATTTTCATTGATTTATTTTGTTGATTGATTAAGGTTATGAGCTGAAATTTGATCATTAAGGCTTTAAAAGAATATGGTATATTTCAGTTTTTTATGTTGATGATGACAAGGGACATGTGAAACTATAATTTTGTGTTGGTACAATGTATCATGGTTGGGGAGTGTTGATTCATTTGTATGTAACTTACAGTGACTAACTTGTTGAGAGAGTGTTGATGCATCCATTATTGCATGTGATTTGCTTGTGTGTTAATAGGATTGAAAAAGAAACTCAAAACATTTGAGAAAAATAGGGGAATTGTAAGCATTTGTGAAATACCATCTCAAATTGTTTTAAAAACACCTATTCACCCCCCTTCTAGGTGTTATCCATATGTGAGATTCATCTTTTAAGTATTGCATTTCCCAATTTTCACAAAATGGTCAAAACTCAATTTAAAGTGGGAATCAAGAAGTTTAGGTTTGATAATGCAAATGATTACTTCAATCAAATCCTATCTCCTTATTTTCAAAAAGAAAATATTATCCATGAATCCTCTTGCGTTAGTACTTCTTAACAAAATAGGGTTGCTAAAAGAAAAAATTGTCATCTTCTTGCTGTTACAAGAGCTGTTTGGTTTCAACAAAATGTTCTTAAATTGTATTGGGGGGAAACAATACTTACCGTTGTTCATCTTATAAAGCAATTGTCGTTTAGGGTTTTGGGGTTCAAAAGTCCAATGGAAATTTTTTCAAAATACTTCCCAAACTTTACAATGTCTATCAATATTGTTCCAAAAGTTTTTTGTTGTGTTTCTTTTGTCCATGTCCACGCTCATAACAAAGATAAACTAGATCCAAGAGCAATTAAGTGCATTTTTGTGGGGTATTTATCAACTCAAAAAGCTTACAAATATTGTCATCCACCCACTTGACAATTTTATGTCTTTCCCGATGTATCCTTTGTTGAATATGAAAGCTACTTAAATCATCCTTATCTTTAAGAGGAGACATCATTCATGGAAGATACAAATACAGGAGAATTGTTCTTACTTGACTTGCCCTCACCTATGTCTAAACCCTCATAATCACAATCATCCATGTCTGAGTCTGTGTCTGAACATTCACAAATTCCTAACCTACAAGTCCTAACCTTAGAAGTCTACCTTTAGGGAAACAAGTTCCCACTTCTACAAGGCAAACATTGGTTTACTCAAGAAAGAAAGCAACCATTATTAAACCTGTGCAGGTCCAAGAGTCAAAATTGACCACTTCCTACAAAGTAAATGATCCATTTTCTCCTAGGATTTCTCCGGATTCTGTTGATAGTGGTGATCTAAATTTGCCCATTGCAGTGAAAAAAGGCACAAGAACATGTACTTAGCACCCTTTATATCCATTTTCCCATTTTATGTCCTATGACATATTGTCATCATCTTATAGAAATTTTCTCACCAACCTAAACACCATAGTCATACTAAAGACCTTATCTAAGGCACTAAATAGTAAGAGTGGAAACAAGCTATGGGGGTTAGGATGGAAGCACTTGAAAATAATGGGACTTGGGATGTAGTTGACTTAAGAGAGAAGAGAGTAGTAGGATGCAAGTGGGTGTTCACAGTCAAGTACAAGGTGGATGGTTCTCTTGAGAGGTACAAAGTCAAGCTTGTTGCCAAAGGTTATACTTCGACATATGGAGTAGATTACCAAGAAACTTTCACACCAGTAGCTAAGATGAACACTCTGAGAGTTTTACTTTCTTTGGCTGCCTAATTTGACTGAGACTTACAACAGTTTGATGTGAAAAATGTGTTCCTATATGGAGAGTTCAAAAAAGAAATTTATATGGATCTTCCATTTGGCTTTAATATGCACTTGAAGGAAAAAGGCATGCAAATTGAAAAAAGCCTTATGTGGACTAAAACAATCTCCACAGGCTTGGTTGGAAGATTTGCTAAAGTCATAATAACTGTTGGCTACAAACAACCTTATTTATTAAACACTCGGCCTTAAAGGAGTAACCGCCCTACTGGTTTATGTGAATGATAAAATAGTGGTTGGAAATGATCTTAAAGAAAGAGAAGCATTAAAAAGGTGTTTAACAAAAGAGTTTGAAATAAACAAGCTTGAAAAACTAAAGTATTTCTTGGGAATTGAAGTGGCTCACTTAAAAAGGGGAATTTTTGTCTCCCAACAAAAATATGTTTTTGACTTATTACAAGAGACAGGAAAAATAGGATGTAAACCAATTGAAACACCTATTGATTCAAATCATAAGCTTAGAGAAGCAAGTGGGGATGCAGTTGCAGACAACTTAGAGAAGCAAGTGAGGATGTAGTTGCAGACAAGGGTATGCATCAGAGATTGGTTGACAGGCTAATCTACCTATCACATACATGACCAAACATATACAATCAGCCTAGTGAGTCAATTTATGCATAACCTGAAGAAGTTCATCTACAAGCTGCATACAAAATCCTACACTACCTAAAAGCAAGTCCAAGGAAAAGAATTTTGTTTAAGAAAAGCAACAACCTATCATTGGAGACCTATATTGATGTAGATTAAGTAAGATCAATTGTTAAACAGAAATCTACAACAGGATATTGCACATTTCTTGGAAGGAACTTGGTAACTTGAAGAAGTAAGAAACAAAAAGTTGTTGCAAAAATCTAGTGCAGAAGCGAAGTTTCGTACAATGGGCCAAGGAATCTGTGAGTTGCTTTGGCTCAAAATTATCTTGGAGGACTTGAAGATTAAATGGGAGACATCAATGAGACCTTATTGTGACAATAAGCCAATCATCAACATTGCACATAACCCAGTACAACATAACAAAACCAAGCATGTAGAAATAGACAAACATTTTATTAAGAAGAAATTAGACAGAGCTTAATCTACACACCATATGTGTCCATTGGATGTCAATTAGCCAATGTCTTAACGAAAGTATTAACCAGTACCCGATTTCAAGAATCATTATCAAGTTGGGAATGGATAATATCCATTCATCAGCTTGAGGGAAAGTTTGGAAGATACAGTTGTAACATATACAACTGTGTATATCTATGTACAATTGTGTGCATACACAACTGTGTGAATTTGTGTATATAATCTCTTATTTGTAGGGAACTTTAATATTTCTTTTTTTATTCTTTCTTTCTTACTATTGTATATATTTCAAGGGTTGTATACATTTAACATATGAATGAGAAATGCAATTTTTCTCCACTGTTAGTTTTGTGGCTCAGGATAGTTTTATTTGCTATATTACAAAGACTGCAGGCCTCTTGTACTATATTATTTATATGAATGAAGTGCTACAAAAGAGCTGGCTATCTAGACCTATATGCACCTGATGACAAGAAAGTATGAGAAATACAACTTAAACACTTTCAGGAGAATTAACCGATTGAGTAGATGAAAAAGATGAACCTCAAACAATTTTTCTTTTAATGCTCAACCATAGTACCAACAAAAAAATTAACAATCACAAGTGGACATTGATAAATGTATGTGATGTATAGTTAATTTTTTTGATAGGAAACGACAAAGAGATATATAGTTAATTGATTGATGCTGCATAACTACAACAGCAAAAGATTTTATTATCCAATCCAAGGTACTAACTCTCACAAACATATGAACTCTAAGCTACAGAAGTACAAGTTCATATTTATTTATTTATTGATTTATATTTTTTATAGACAAACAAAAGCATGTATTAAGATATGCCAAAAACAGAGGGTGCACCCTATGTATACAGGCAATGTACACAAAATATCCCAAAAACAAGCACAAAAAATATACAAGATTAGCCTACAAAAAACAAGGCAAGCTAACCACAAGAAAGAGCATCTAAGAAATCCAAAATAGAGGGGGCCAATGAATCAATACAAGTTTATATTTATATGCAGGAAAACTGTATATATTCAGCAATAGAAATAGAAATATGGACTTCATTAGTGTTTTACATGGTTGACTAAAAGAAACTTCCAAAATTACAAAAAGTAAAAAAACAGATGTACCTTGTCAAAACCAAGGCAGCAGATTTTAAAACTGAAATCTCATTTCCTCCACCTAGAAACAGATCGGCACAGGAAAAACATTACATCTAGAAGATACAGGAGTTATTGACCCACCCATACTATTTGAAAGATGAAGACTCCAAGCATCCTGTCTCTGAAGAGACGATCATGTAATCAGCAGAATTTCTCTAGGCTTCACACTTTAAAGAACATTAAATTTGTTAAACTTTCTATTTCTTGCATACAAATGCACCAAATCATACATATGTGCATGAAAAAACTGTGCCAAAAAAAAAAGGGATCCAATTGTTATCTTTCCAGCCAAGCAATTTTTATTAGTTCCTAAAGGGTAAACTTCCATTAAAGATAATTAAATCATTTAAATTATACTGATGGGGGCCCCCACTAGACATTCAGTTCACAAATGATTGTTGAAAGAGGGTTTTTGCCATTTACCCTTAAACCAAAATTTTCCCAAAAGTTTCAAATAGGTCAAAAACACCCTCCCATTTTTACCATGAGTTTTATCATTTCCAATTCCCAAAAAATTTTTGGCCAGTTTGAAAACCCTTTCATTAGGGGGGCATTTTTTAATAGGGGGGGCCACCATTTAAAAACCCAAAAAAAAAATTTTCAAATTTTTAAAAAGGGCCCAAATAAGCCCCCAAAAAGGGAAAACCCCCCCAAAAAACTTTTTTTTTTTTTAACCCCCCCCCCCCCATTTTTTTTTTTTTGGATTTTGGAAATTTTTTCCTTTCCCTTTCCCCC
>JBAPGN010002438.1:0-12559 GCA_037355405.1 Vitis amurensis | reverse complement strand
CGATGAACACTCTTCCCTTACTTTCATTTTTTTTTTTACTGGGATCAAATTATTTTGATAATTAAATTTAATATATCTACATTATATGTTTCTCATTTTTTATTTTTTTTTTTTTTTTTTTTTTTTTTTTTTTTTTTTTTTTTTTTTTTTTTTTTTTTTATTTCACCACCTGATTCTGTATATGTTTTTAAGATCCAGGTTTTCACTTCGTCAACGTTTTTTCTTTTGAAAAATGTTTCTTTCACCAACTTACTTTATCGTAGTTTTATTACCTTATCAGGTAATATATATTACCCTAGTAATCTCAAATAATTCACTGAAAAAAATATAGTAATAATAAATTAGCATCTTCAATTATTTTCCAAAGTATTATATGGCAATGTTTTTTAAAACAGAGAATAAAAAATAATTTTATGTTATTTCTTGAAAATAAAGGTGTTTGCCAAGTTGTTTCTTAAAAAAATTATTACAAAGAAAATGTTTTTAAAATTAATTGTCTGGTTTTATTTTGTAAAAATTTATAAATCTAATTTATATTAATATAAAATCAAATTCAAGTTAATTCTTATTAAAATTAAAAAAATAGAATTATATATGAATTAAAGAATTTAATAAAAAACTTTTTTTAAAAAAAAAAATTTAAATTTTTAAAAAAAAAAATAATTTTAAATTTCTAACGAAACAAAAATTTTATTATGAAATAAAAATAATTTTGGTATTTATTTTTAATACAAGTTAAAATAGTAGTTCAATTTATTTATTTATTTTCTATTTGGCAACACAAAAAATATTGAATTTAAAAACAAAAAAAGAAAAAGAAAAAGGAAAAACCAACAACAAACCAAGTGTAGTGATATATACAAAATAATAATTCATGTCCAGAAAAAAAAAAAAAAAAAAAAAAAAAGGCAAACAATCATTTGCTACTCTTTTTCCTTTTTCTACCGCTTGCTACCTCCCTTTAAAATTTACTAATTTTAAAAAGGGCATAGACGTATAGATTATATTGTTATATTCTGTGCATAGATGTATAATTATTGTATATCTTCTCATTGATGGATGCTTCCCACACCAGTATAGAGAAAACAGGATTAATCATGAATTGAGATCATCTTAGATGTGTCCAAACCTTACCTCTTTTAAATCTGCTACCAAGTGTGAATACTACCCCTCTTTCATCAATTATTTACGTTTCAAAGATGGGAAAAAATTGGTCATGATAGATAATTTTCTCCTATTTTGATAATAATAAAAAAGAAAAAAAATTGAAAATGTTAAGGTAAAAAAAGAAGAAAATTCCTAACTTAGGTTTTTTGGACGCATTTTCTATTTTTTATTTTAAAAACAAAAAATAGTATGTAACATAAAAACTTTTCCACAAACAAAATGGATATAATTAATGTTTTAATGAGGAAGCTTTACAAAACTAAAGACCTACTTATAGAAGATTTGTGGTTAGCCATTGGATTTGAAGACACGAGTGAACGAATGAATAGGTGACTAAGGAGAAGAACACTACAAAATAAGAAATATGATGGAAAATGAACTTTATAGTAGAACAATTTCATAGTGGTAACTAGGTAAATGAACATTATGATGAAAAAACTTTGTGAGATAGGGAAAATGAGGTAGAAGAACGACATAATTATAAATATAAGAAAAATGAGTTTGTGGATACATTAATTCTTGTATCATCTCACATTCTGATCGATTCTACCCTTTCATTATTGAGAAGTCTAGAGCATCTTTTATTGCCATACTTTTCTTTTTCTTTGCATGTAGATAGTTAATCAAACCCAGATATTTACTCAAATTAAGCGATTAATAGAGTTTTAGTGAAAAATATTTCCTAATTTTTTTGTTTTTATTTTTATGAATTCTAGATGCATTAAAGATTATGTAAATTTATGCTATTGTTCAAGTCCTCACACCTTTATGAAGAAAGGTATTATGAATATAATGACATATTTTTGTTTTACATTTTTTTTCCTGTAACAAACTGTGCTATTTCAGTTTTTTCCATGATTCTACCCATATTTTTTAATAATAAAATAATAAATTAGTGAAATTATGACCCGAATATAAATAATGTAACTAAAGTATGAAAGTCATGGCAATGATACAAAAAAGTAAGTTACAAAATATGTGAGTAGGGTACAAAATATGTAATAAGGGTAAGAAGAATGTGATTGAAGTACTAAGGTACGAATAAAATCACTTAGATGATTAATGTGTTAGGTATAAAAAATTTAATCAAGGTATTCAAGTACAGAAAAATTATGATCTAAGTATAAAAAATGTAACCAAGTTAATGTTATAAATCATGTTACTAAGGTACTATGGTACGAAAAATATAATCAAGATATTAGGCACAAAAAATATTATCTAAGTGTGAATAATGTGATTAAAAGATTAAGGTAAAAAAATATGATCTAATTAATTAGGAATGATATGACCAACTTACAAAACATGTAAACAAAATGTTAGCGTATAAAAATATGATTGAGGTGCACATAACCAATTTATGAAAAATATGGACTAAGACTATAGAAATATATGACTGAGTATACTAAGGTTGTAAAGATGAATCAAATGCTAAGGCATACAAAATATGAATCTACATAGGAATAATGTGACCAAGTTACAAAATATTGTGACTAATGTATGAAAAATGTTACTAAGGTATGAAAAATGTGAGTAAGGCATCAAGATACAGAAAAAATAATGATCTAGGTATAAAATAATTTGATCAAATTATAAAAAACATAACTAAGATATAAAATGTGACTAAGGTACTAAATACAAAAAAAATATAGGCAAGGTAAAAGGTATAAAAAAAAATATGTTCTAGGTATTAAATATTAATGTAACTAGGGATAGAAGAACATGACATAGTTACTAAATTAGAAAAGAATGACATAGGTACAAGATATGAAAAAAAACAATTCAATGTTACTAGATGCAACAAATGTTAGTAGTGTAAAAAAAATTACTAAGATAATGAACTGTATGAATAAAGACAAAGATACAGATAATTAACTTAAGTACAAAGAAGACTTGGAGTACAAAAATTTGATTAAGGGTACAAAAATATGACCTAAGTATTAGGATATGAAAAATATAAGTACAAAAATGTGACTTAGGTATGAAGAAATAAAATCATATATATTATATAAATTAAAGTGGATTGAAATATAACTGTAGACCCCGCATTTCGTGCTCAATGCGTTCCCACTCGATGGCGAGCTCAATTTTTATTTTGAAAATATGATTTTTATTTGATTAAGAAAATGACTTGGAGTCGCCACTTATTTTGTTTTATTTTTAAAGGGTAAACAAAATAAGAAAGAAAAACCCTAAGTGTGACTCCTTGTTTTGGAAAGGTGGTCTGTGAAAAACCGGATCGGGTTCGGGGGTCAGGTTACTTATCAGAAAGGGTACGTAAAGACCGATACACTCCTCTAAGTCCCTAAAGACGGGTCTCTTCTAATAAAATAAGCATCGTGACATCTAATAAAGAAATCAATGAATACCCGAATTGATCATGCACATATTGGGAATCATACATGTATTATAGAGTGACCAGCAGTGGAGAATAGGTGTGTACCTGGACCAACGAGCCACCATGCGCTTATCAAGAGAGGAGGTTAGTGCATAATAACAATCACGAGATATGTCACAGAGCATGATAAAATTCAATTATGTATGATAATCAAGTTTAATCAATCAGTTCAATTAATTCGGATCATAAATCACATATGTGGGGCCCTCACCAAAGCCCGTTTTATTTTGCTTGAATTAATTTCCATAAATCCCATTATTCGGAATTACGGTATTTAAAATCATGTTTATTTTAAAATATTTTAAAAACAAGGAAAATGTGGAAAAGGCTTGCCGGATAGAAAATGGCAATAAAGTTTTATTGGAAATGGGATTTGGTATCTAAAACTCTAAAGATGAGAGATTTGATGATTTGAAATTTATTTTAACAAACGAAATTTGAAAGTGGTTCACAAGATGGAGTTCGAAAGATATTATTTCCAAATCAGGGAAGAGAGAATGAGAGGTGGCACGTGGCTTAAAGACGGCCCATACTAAAGGTGGCCCATGCATGACCTAGTAAGGAGGGGCCCAGAGTGGAATGAGTGGGCCATGGAAAGTTTAGGATGAGATTTCGGGTTCTGGGTACTGTAGGGCAACCGTGCATGGAGAATCACAACGCGTGGGACCCGAGGTGGAAAAGTTAGGATGATTACATTGCAGCAGATGGATGATTGCATGGTAATGCGGATAATTGCAGCTGCCATGAATTTCCTATTTTTGCTGACTATTGTGCAAAACCGAGTATACCACCATGGGTGAACCCTTTCTTCTTTCATCAGCCTATTTGATTCCTTTCCTCGAGGCAACTAGGTTTCTCTGATTATCTCACGTTATAACTGTGCACAATGCTCAGCCAGGCAACAAACTCTGTACCATATTTGCCAATGGTGATCCGAACCATTTTATTCCAACAGCTTATCAACTGTTTCTGTGAGTAGCTCGAAGGTGATAGGAGGCCAATGTTCGATTTCTGAACAAGAAACCGCAACTTATTCTGCACATGCCCAATTCGTGCTTTCACTGTTGATATCTTCTGCAGGCTCTCATTCTGCAAGCTTTTCTTTTGTATCCCTTTCTCTAATCGATACAAAACCCTATTTGAACCCAAGTCCTTCAGATTCCTTGCCTCCCCCAAACAGATACAGGTGACTACTGTTTAGAACAGTATAACTAACGTCCAAAGCTTCAGAATATTTCACAGATGCTGGTGGAAGTGGCTGTCAAGGCTGGTAGATGAGGTCAGAAGCGTTCCTTTCACTGAATCTGATTTATGAGTGCTATGATTCCATCCTTAGCATCCTCAGGTTTAAGTTCTGGGTCTTTACAGCAGCATCCACTGTCCATTGGTCCACTTGGAAGGCTTGAGTATTCCCCGACACTGCCAGATTGATCAATGTGAGTGTCATTTGAACTCGGCACTTAAGAAGGAACAATTTCTTGAGATGGAATTTTAGAGTGGAGCTTCTTTTCAATAGCAGGCAATTTATGTGCTCATCAGAATATTGGCTGTCTACAATGGTGGGTATAGGTGTGGAATAGGAAGTTGGAAGTTAGTAGAAATGGGTGATATGAAATGGAAAAGATGCTTGATGGGCAATTTTCGTATGATAATGAACCCTTTTGTAGTCTGACTTGTTGCCGACGTGATTACTGCCCAGTATCTTGTTTCAGTGCCTCTGGGATGTTAAAACAGTGAAACCCAGGTTAAATACCCACATGCCCGGGTCACCATTGAATAGAAAAGCTTCTTTCATAAAAGATCCATTCATGCACCTTACGTTCCCTCCGGTGGTGACCAGAAAGTAATTCGTTGTGGCAAGCCACAGAATACTACAACTTTGAACAAATGTGCAGTATCTCGTGGTACTCAGTCACTTATCCAGTTTCACCATCATTGAACGACAACTATACACCTTCAGATTGATGAGGTTCAAAAATCCCCTGAGGACGTTCTCACATCCCCTCATTGGCCTCAATTTCTACAACGAAAACTCCAAAATTCCCACTACCAAATCTCCAACAAAGAGAGCCGCCTCAACAGTAAAATTATTAAATCTGAGATATCTCGTGCCAGATCCTGAAGTAGCATTCTCTACGTCTCTGGGTTGGGTTTAGGTGGTCCTTCAAGCGGAGAAACACGTTCCTTACTCCCTTAGGCAGAGGTGAGGAAACTGACATGCCTCATGGACGGAGTACCAGGAACAGAGGAAAGCAACTAAACAAAACACCAATAATCGGAGCAAGACAAAACCATACAACTGTCTCATTTCATATGGTAATCAATGAGCTCATATGAGGGTGGATGAAATCAAACAAGTATCAAATAGAACACTGTTACAGAAATATCTCATGAAGAAAAACAAACAGGAAGCAAACCAAACTACAGAAAGACCATTAGCAAAAATCAACATGCTCACTCTCAGACAATGAACATCATCTCAGAATCAGCGGAAACAGAAACATAAAAACATACCAGTAGAAGCTAATAGGGAAACCACAATGAAAGTACCTGAAAATGCTTCTCTTCAGCGAACAAATCTCTAGAATCTCTGTCAAACCATGCTCTCTGGTTCTCTCCTCTCTTGTTCTTTCTCTGCTTCCCTTGCCTCTCTCTAAAGCTCTTGCCCCAAAATTACTCCTTCTAAGGTGTCTTCCCTCGAGCTTCACCATCTGCAACTAGCTCCAAAAACTCTCTGAAAAACCCTCTCTATGAGCCTTCCCCTAAGCTCCAGGAATCTTCCATGTCCCCCCCAAAGCTCTCTGCTATCACTCCTCACCTTATCCGATCTGCCCTTCTCTCTCGCAATATGCTCTGTTTCCCCTCTTCCCAAACTCCAACCTCCCCCTCTCTGATAAAATCTCCCTACCCCCTCAAGCAGTCTCCCCGCAAATATCTCTCACCAACCTGAAAAGCACTACCACCCTCTGTAACAGAAACCCTGTCTCCCCTCTGTCAACGAATCTCCTCTAACAGAAAATATTACGCTCCTCACTAACAGCCAGAATATCTCGCCTACCAACGTGTCAAACTCTCACTCACTCCTAAATTCCACTACCTGATTCTATAGCAGCCATCCACGAGCCGACAAGTGGCTCACTGAGAGGCCTCCACCTGGTAAAAATGAGTTTGCTGGGATATGACAAAAACCGAGTCCCATATGAGGGTCTACAATAACCCCATTTTATGATAGCGCGTTACCGTTCGCTGATCAGGTACGTATCCACCTCCACTTTGGTTAGTCTCTATGCATATTTTGATTCTCATATGTGCATGATAGTTCCGGGTATTCATTGATTTCCTCATCAATTGCCACGTCAGCTTCATCTCATTAGTAGAGACCCGACTTTAGAGACTTAGAGGAGTGTTACGGTCTTTACCGTACCTTCCCGATAAGTAATCTGACTCCCGAACCCGATCCAGTTTTTTGTAAATCACATTTTCCAAAATAAAGAGTTGCCACTTAGGGTTTCTTTATTATTTTGTTTACCCTTTAAAATAAAACAAAATAAGTAGGCGACTCCAAATCATTTTCTTAATAAATAAAAATCATTTTCAAATAAAAATCGAGCTCGTCATCGAGTGAAAAACGCATGAGCCGAAATGCGGGGTCCACACAAAGATACATATAATATAACTTAAGTACAAAGAAGAAGACTTGGAGTACAAAAATTGTGATTAAGGTACAAAAATATGACCTAAGTATTAGGATATGAAAAATATAAGTACAAAAATGTGACTTAGGTACGAAGAATATAATCAATATATATATATAAAGTGATTGAAATATGAAAAATGTCTTTAAGGAATTAAAAATGTGACAATAGTATTTATGTATAAAATTTGTAACATGAATACGAAAAGTATAAACAAAGTATATAGATATAAAGAATATTAAAAATATATTATGGTATTTTCTTGACATATTAATATTAATATTTGCACAAAATAAATAAAAGAACATCACATCAAATTAACAAGACCTTCAACTTGAGCATATTTTTTTCATCACCAAAATGAAATTTATCTTTAGCATACTTATTAAGTTATAAAAATTTTCAAATTTTCATTATTCTTACAAAACAATTTAATAAGGAAGATAAATAAATTAATTTACTATGCTCGGCATAATTTATTTAATTTTGATAAGTATTAAATATAATATATTTAAACATTTTTTATCTTAATTTATTGTCTTGTTTATCAAATTATAAAATTATATAAAAATTCTTATAAAAAATAATAATTGATTAATTAAAATTTGTAAAAAAAATATTACTTTTAAAATGTATATAACCCAACTCGTTCAAAATTTCTTCGTTTTATTTTATTAACTTTCTAATTGATTTTTTATTTATTTTTATTTTATCTTTTGATTAATACGTAACAATAAATTATTGATGCAAAGTTTGACCATTTTTATAATTACTCTAAAAAATTTTGAATTTAAAATATTAAAATTGATTTATACTTTAAATTTTTAAATAATTTTTAGAAATTATGAAGTCTTTAAGAGTTATTGTATATTATGTGTGACTTATTTTTGCATTTTTATTTTTAAAAATAGAAAACAAGAAGTGGATTTAAACAATAATCTTAATTTAACTGTTCTCAACTTCTTATGGATTATTAAATAACACAAAATTATAATTTTTATATTCATTCTTTATTTTAAATTTTTCTCTTCCATTTTTGTTTCTTCGAATTTTCCCAATAATCAAACACTGACTTGAACATTTTGTTCTCGTACATGGTTTAAGATGGTTTTGTGAGAATTTGTTTCATTTTTTCTTTTTTCAATGTTATCCTTTAGGTTATAAAGTAAGGTATTTTATTATTTAATATTTTCTATCGGGTGACGAAGCAATCAAAAGTTGATGATAAAGTAGAAAAAGTACCCAAACTCCAACCATTTTTGCGAGGTAGCATCCACTTTCCTTTCTTCCTTGTTGTGCTGAGAATAGCCTATTTTATTTGAAATGATAATTAGTCAAGAAGGACTTATTTGATTCACATTACTACAACAAAATATTTCCAATAAACCTCATTTTAAATCCACCCGCAAGAGGTGGTGGAGCCAACCAATTTAGCTCGAGGATGGGAGAGGGACAACTTTTGAAATAAATATGGGTCTTACCCCAATGGTTTAGACTTGTCATTGTTAGGGTAATAACAATGAGTCATCTTATTGTAAGAAATATAGTTTTTTTTTTTTAAAACATTTTTAGGGTTAGGGCATGTCGCAAGTGTGAATGCTTTTCTTTATTGTTTGTAGATAGTTTTTGTGTTTTCTATTTATCTTTTCTTCTTTTCAACTCAACAGTAAAATAATGAACATTCTTCTTTCACTTTCAATTTTTTTTAGAATGTAAACATTGATGGAAAATAACCCTTATATCTACATTATACATTTGTTAATGTAGCTTAACTAATATGCCTTCAAAGTTCAATTTGTTAATGTGATTATAACTTAAAATTAAATAAAAATTAAAAATAGATTCAAAGTAAATAAATTATTTTCTATACTTTTTCAAACTCATTTAACTTATTTTCCTCAATTATATAAATATATATTAAAAACTTTAAAAATGCATAAATTTTTAACTAATTTAATTATATTTCATTTTTTTCATATTTTTTTATAGTCAAACCATTTTCCTTATGCTATATTTGGTTCCCAAAAGCATAAAAGAAAGGAAAAAAATACTGAGGAAAATGTTTTTTTCATGTTTGGTTTCACCATAAAATTATCTAAAGAAAATTAGTTAGAAATTTATACATTTTAAAATTATTTAATTTTTATATAATTAAGGAAACTAAGTGAAATGAGTTTGAAGAAACATATAAAAATAATTTATTGATTTTGAATATATTTTTTATTTTCCTTCCTTTTTCTTTCTTCTATTTTTCTCTCTATTTTATTTTTCTTACATTTTCCCTCAAAATTTCCAAAGTACCAAACATAGCATTAATATTTGTTTTCTTTACTTGCTACTTTCTGAATACCAAATAAGTCTGAGGAAGAAATTTAGTATATCATGATGGAGAAGAGGAAAAGAAGTAGCATTTGCAATAAAGATAGAATTCTAGAGTTCAATGTAAAATCAATAATACGAATGATAAAATCAATAATAGTGGTGGCCATAATTCCCATGATGCAAAAAAATTGAAAACTAGATATAGTTTATAGCCTAACAATTTTTTAAACCTATCTTCATATCATTCATATCATTCATTCAAAATGCCTATTTTAAATATTATTTTCTGTTTTAGAAGCTGCAAACATGTAATAACTGAAACAAATCAAATGAACATGTTCGTGTTTTCATATAAAAATTAATAAAATTTTCTTAAATAAAATTCACAATATTTATTTTTGCAAGGCCTTAATAGATCTTATTTTGATTAATTTCTAGAAGCCTATCCTTAAACTTGTCACAGATAAACCCATTTCATCCTTAACAAATTAATGTAATTGTGCCCAATCCAATATTCAAACATAAATACATAATGGTTTGTTTCATGATCAAAACCTGATAACAGGCAATGAGTTTATTACAAAGGAAACTATAGAGAAGCGGTAGAAGGAAAAATATCTGTATATATTAATCAGATTTGGACATCTTGCAGGAGTTTGGATATTATAGTACACATGGATCATTATTTGACATGGATTCATCAGAAAACCCAGTGAGATGATAAAAAATTTTATTTGTCTCATCTCTTGGGAGCATGATAGTTGATTTCTTCCAGCATGAGATGCACTCCTTTGGACGGAGGGAGTCAGGCTTGCACTGCATCAATTATCAAAACCAAAAGAAAACAAACCATGCATTTAGGGATCACATCCCATGGAAGTTATGGAAGCAGGAACATTAATAATTAATTGTTTTAAAAAAAAAAAATCATAAAAGTAAACAAAATATCGTATGCTGTGTGTACTACTTAAGATCGAAGCAATTCAATTACCTCTCTGGAGTGCATGCAGCTAGAGCTAGCGATGCTATCACAACGGCCGATTAAACTGAACTTGTGAAATATGAGAAAATTTGGACAAATCGATCCCTCCTCGCACAGTAGGACAGTCGATGATAAGCAGTTTCTGTAGTGCAGTAATCTGGAGCAGGCGCTCGGGCAGGCTTTCCAGCTTAGGGCATTCACATGTGATCAAGGAGTGGAGACATGGCATTACTGACCTCCATTCATCTTCTTCTTTTACTTCCCACTTTTCCCACTCTTTCATACCATAAAAAATGAGTTGCTTCAGCCAATGGAGGCAAACATGTAACCTGTGCGCAATACACAATTTCAAGCTTTTTCAATTGGGCCAGCGATGAGGCCGCTATCCAAACTGGGGGAACTCACGGTGGGGCAGCAGCGTAATTACTTATTTTTAAAGACTTTCAAGTTTGATGAGGCTGTAGAGCTTCAGCCACACCTTTTGAAGCAGCTGAGGCAAGCCGCCCAAAATCCTGTAGTTCCAAATGATGGAGGTGTTCTTATTCTTCAATTCTGCTTCGCCAGCCTCCTCGCATCTTTCACAATAAGCTATCCCACTTATCACAAGACCTCCCTGAGGCTGTTTAAGTTTTTTCAGTTCTCCTATTTTCATACATTCACGTCTAAAATGATCACCAATTATAGGAAACCCAGTTAATGTCCGAAGTGAGGTCAAGTCTCGCCGATTCCTTTTGGCAACTCCGATACTCTACTGCCTTCCCCATTCAAGATGTCTCAGGTTAATTAGTTTTCTCATCCCCTGAGGGGTAGTGTTATGAGCAAATCTGAAAGAATTAAAGTTTGCCAAATTATATAGATCACAAATTGTTTCTGGCAATTCCCCTCCAATGCAAATTATTTGATAGATTAAGAACCTCAGATGTATCAATTTCCCCAAGTTCCTCGGCTCAAGTTCCATAATTAACGATGCCCACTCAAGTCTAATGCCCTAAGGCATACCAAAATTGTTTGATAGAATAGTGGGAGTTTTAGGCAGTGGTTCAATGGGCCATACCTTGTAGCAGACAATGTGTGCAGATATTTAAATTATGCGATGGCTAGGAATCGCCCTGGTGTGCTAATTAAGGTTGTCTATTTATCTAGCCTTTGAAGTACCGAAGCCATCTCACTTCCTTTTCATCATCAATCTCAAATGAGCATTCATTCTGGTCAAATAGGGCAATCAAATGCACTATATCATGCATCTTGCACATATTATGTTGCCTCATCATCTCTATCAAATCTTGAAAAGTGCCGTGACACCAGTCTTCAGTAGTCTCCCCTGTTTTCTCGCAGTCTCTATTAACTTTCTCTAAATGAAAAAAAAAAAGCTAATTTGCCATGCCAAACTTTGTCAATCTATATCCTAATGATTTGATCCTTTTGGAAGACAACGCACAATATGAAGAAGCAGCCGTTAAGCAGCAGGGGATAACATCATAATCTCAACATAAGGGAGTGGAAAGTGTTTCTAATCACATCAAGTTGCCCATATTTTCATTAATTCAAAAATACTCTCCAATCTTCTTTTATTATCTTTTTAACGCGCATGAGAACTCCCTAAAAACTTTTGGCAAGCAAGAAGCAAGCCCACACTTGTCTGCTTTTTCCTGCCAAATTTTTCTAGTTCTTAAACTTTTTCCTACTCCTTCCGAAAAGGCTATGTTACTTGAACAAATGACAAACATTGCTCCTTGACAATTCTCCAGGGGTGGACATTGTACGTGGTTCCCATCATTGTAATGAATCGTTTTCCGTTTTCGTGTGGTCACCAAAATTCTACTTCCCGTTGCCCCAACCATGAGAGAACTCTCTACTTGTTCCCACAATTCATAGTTTCAGTCAAACATCATCTACACGGTAGGAACGTTCTTATCGGCAATAAGGTGGTGCAAATTTTTTGTTGTACGCTTCCAATCATGGAAACCGAAGACTCTTCTGGAGGGCTTCAAAGAATAG
>JBAPGN010002437.1:0-12754 GCA_037355405.1 Vitis amurensis | reverse complement strand
AAAAAAAACATCCTCAAATAACCCAGTTCTAAATCGGACACCAACAGTCATATACTAACATCTTCATTTAATATTTTTGTCTAATTCTATGGATATGCACGCGCTTTCTAATAGGGAAATATATTTCTCTTGATTTATACCTCTCTTAACGTTTGGATATACTTTATTAATGATGCAGGATGATACATGCAAAATCTGCAACTTTTCTTTCAATATTAAAAATTAGAGGCTTTTAATCTATAGTGTTATGATGTATAGAAAAATTATTTTTATAAAAATAAGAGATGGACATTAAAAGGTTTTTTTTTTTTTTTTGATTATTAATCACAGTAACCATAATCATATATATTAGTTATCTAACTCAAATTCAGAACTTAGAATAATAGGATTTGAAATATATTAGAAATTCAAATCACTTAAAGATTATTATGTAATTGGGACTCTAGGTCACATTATGAAATAGAGCATATTTCAACTATTTTTATCTTATAAATATAAGTTTGTATTTTTATGTTGATTAAAGAGAGCAAAATGATAATAAAATATTTCTAGTAAATTACTACTAATACCAAATCATGCGGTTCCGACACGCAAAGTCTTAACTTACTACCTTAAATTACTATCTTTTTTATTTTTTTGGAATTTATGAGCAACTTTGTAGACATTTAAGAATTTTTTTTTCATATGAAACTTTCAATAATTACTTTTTAAAATTTTTAGTCTAATATACATCTTTAAATAAAATGACATTCAATACGCTGATTCTTAAAGCTATTAACACATACTAAAATTGATAAAATATCAACAGAGGGATTTCGACTACTATGTATAAAATAACATTCTTCAATAAAATTTGTGGATACTTTATTCTATCTTAATATAAATATATTTACTATTTACTTAGTGTTCAAAAAAGCTACTTATTTAAAACTCTACTAAATTCACCAAAACAGACTAATTGACAATGAAAAATAAATCAAAATAATTTATGGAAAACCCAAAAATAAATCTTTCAAGTAGCTATTATTTTTGTGGACCTCAATGCATCTTTAAAGTGGCTATTATTCTTGCGGTCTTCAAATAATTACACCCTAAGATTGGACAACATGTCTGTTCCACAATATTTGTAGTGCTCAACAGCAAAAGAAGATGGGAAAAAATTAAAACAATTTTTGAAGCATGTTGCAATATTAGTATTGTACGAATACCACTCAGTATCTATGGAAACTATATATAAAAAAAATAAAGAAAATAAAGTGAAAAAGTCTATGATTCTCTAGTTTAATGTTATGCATATGATAAGAGAAAATAAATCATAATAAATATCCTTAATCATCTTCAATATCTTATTAATTGTATAAAAAGAAAGTAAAACATAAAATTTGAAAGCTATGTGAGAAAAAATGGTTCAACTCATTTTTTATCTTTTGTTTCTCTTCTTTTCCTTTCCTTCTTTTTTTCTTTACTTTCCTTCCTATCTTTTCTATTTCACAGGAGCTTATTATTTCTATGTCCATCATGAATTGAACAACAGCTTATTTTAAAGCAATTTAGTTAGGGAAATTCTTAAACACATGATAAGGATAAGAATAAGATCAAAATATCTCTCTTTCCTTTTTCCACAAAATAGTTTTAAGTATATTCAAGAATATTTCATTTCTTTTACAATTTTTCTTTATATGCTACATAAATTTTACTTAAATTTTGTAGAGAATTTTTAAGAAAGAATAAATTTCAAGACCTTAATAGTCTTCGTAAAAAACACAGTCTCAAATTTCCAAATACGACTTACCAAGTCACAATAAATTAGACCTTCCCACCAAGCATACAAGTCTTTAAAGAGGAATAAGATTAGCGTGCAAGGATTAAAGATGGAAATAACGACATGAGAGCATAAGAATGAAGATTCCCTACCCTGCTAAAGACATTAGAAATTTCATAACTAAGACACACTATCATTGTGAAAGAGAATAAAAAATAGTAATTTAATGTCCATGTTGCTTCTTATTGTTGTCTCCTCTTCACTCACTATGCATCTATGACTTACTTAAAAAACTCAAAATATAAAACTTAATTTATCCTTTTGCAAAAGACAAGAATAATCACATGTATTTCCTTTACCTTGTGTGAAAAGAGATCAAAAAAAGGAATTTATTCCAAGTCTAGGTTTTTCTCCAATATCAAATTAGACTTGATCTAACAATATCTCCTAGCTACAAAAGACATGGAAAATTTATAGTTTAATCATACAAAGTTAGTAATTTTATCTCAATTGTTAAAGGGCTTATTATTCTTTCGCGGTCTTTCAAATAATTACACCCTATGATTGGGGGACAATCATCGTTTCCACAAATAGTTTCGTTAGTGCTTCTAACAACCAAAGAAGTATTGGTCGAACAAAAAATTAATCATAACACATTTTTCGACAGTCACTGTTTGTAATATAAAAATATTCTACTAGCATATTAACTCAGATCTTTCATGAAACTATTATAAAAATATTAAAATATAAAGTTGAATAAAAGTCTAAATTCCTCTGTTTGGATGTATTGATAGAAAGAGAAGATAAAAATATAATAAATATTTAATGCTCAATTCTTCAAATCTTTAAAATTGTATTCTAAAAAGAAAGTAGAAACATAAATTGAAAGTATGTGCAGAAAAAAATTGTCTCAACTCATTCTTTTTTTTCCTTTGTTTTCTTCTTTCCTTTCCTTCTTTTTTTCTTTCTATTATCTTTCCTTCCTATTTCCATGATCTTTTTCACAAGAGCTTTATATTAAATTGATAAAATCTTTCACTTTTTTTATCTAATCCAAAATGAAATAACTGTTTAAAAGCACAGTGAGTCGCACAGGCACTCCGGGGCAGAAGTTCTTCCTATGACCACTCTAACTTGACGTGCCAGAACAAGAATGCATGCGCAATACGTTTGGTGCATTTCAACCTAACAACAGCTGGGCGGTGATCTTCTATAATATATAAGAGATCTAAGCGCATGAAAAGTTTGCTATCTTCAATCATACTAAATGTTTTTACATTGCTCGTTTTCGAATCACAAGTCAATAATATTTGCATAAAAACTAATTGAATAAATCGAATTACATTTTATTGTTGTTTTCCTGAGCATATTTGATATAATAGCTATTCATTGGTTTGTTTGATAATCGATTTTTAAAAAAAACCATTATTTAATAATTCGCTTTTCTAAAAATAGTATCTCAATATTTTTCCAAAAATTAAAACTTCTATCTGAGAATTATAACAATGCATGAAATAGCTTTCTACAGCTTCATTCTAAATCGAAATTTACAAGCACATATTTGTAGCATAAAAGTTTTAATGTGTGTTTCCACATTCCAATCAATTAATTTTGCTTTGCTCAAGGCACATACTATCTTAACAAAAAAAACCGAATTGAAATAATATAATATATTATCTCTAGAATAAATATCTATTTATTATAAAAAAAATAATCATACAAATCTATTTCTGGTCATAAGTATAATCAAATGCATGTTCTCGACTTCAAAAAACAAATTCAAGAACAATTGTTCAAATAAGTCTTTTAAAACAAGTTTGGCATACTTATTATAATTATTTTCGACAAACAACTTCTTTAAACAATAGTTTGAGCAAACAATCTTTAAATAACTATTTCTGTTAATTTTTTTTTAAAACAAAAAATTATTCTTGGAAATCTAAACAATTAATTTTAAGCATATTTTTACACACCGTTGCGTTTATAAAATAATTCTTTTCCATAATCTAGTAATTTTTATTTCTTAATCATTTTACACTCGTTTGCTATAACTTTATTCTAAAAATAACTCTTCAGAACCAATATCAATGAAACAAAATAAACAAATTACACGCATCATTATTAAAAAACATTTATCTTCTGTTTTTTTAAGAACAGAAAAAAAAAGATAGTTTTTGTTTATCAAACATGTTTTTTGTTTTAAAAAATAAAAAACTATTTTAAAAAACAATTTTCAAATTGATCTTTGTTTTTTTTGTTATTATTTGGCATTGGAAAACCATTGAGTGATTGACTTACATTAATTAAGCTATGCGCTAATCACTTAAATGTACCTTAAGCAAGCATCAAAGTCACCCCTTTGGAAGAAAAAGAATCCAAAAACTCCTATTTGAATTGTGAGTATCCATAGTCCTCCACCTATTCTCATTTGATTCTTCAATACTATATTTGCGGTTTAATTCTTCAAATTATGTAATGAAATGCTATTAGTTTCACATTCACCTTACACAACTAATACTAAGTGATACCAAAAACTTTATTTCAATTGTATTTCACCAACCTATCATTGACTTCAATTTATAAATACACTTGAAAATTTTAGAGAATTTTGAAGCTCTGGTAAGGGTACCTAAAACAGTAACGATTATAGGAGCAATCTCAATAGAATATCAATCATTAAACAACCTTTTAATTACGATTCTAATTACATCTTCACCTTCTCTTGACGCTCAGTGCTTTGTATTTACTACTTATTGTACCCTCTCCTCGATCTCTATTAATTAATTCATTTTGTGTTACATGCATACCAATGCAATTCTCTCTCAATGTATTAAATAAGGGTTTTTAAACTACTCATAAATAATTAACTGTGCTAACAGTAATACAGCTACTCTTATAAGAACTAAGAAGATTGACTGATTAATCAAGGTTTTATTTTTTTTCTTTAGCTATAAAAAAACATATGTCATCTGCTTCTAAGACAAGAAGATAGAAAAAATAATCTTCGGATCATAGATACCATTTGAACTATTTATCAAACTATAATTAATTCTTTAAGAGCCAATTATTCTGTTATCATCCACAAAGAAATACTTATTTTGAAATAAAAATTTTTAAAGCAACTATAGTACCTGTATTTGCTTTTAAGGCTCACTTTTTTTTAATGCAAATCATCTATGATTTAAAATTGATTAGATCATAGTGTCACCTAGGGAAGCTCGTCGCGCCCAGCACAAGAACTAAGCAAAGAAACCTTATGATTATTCTTATTCTCCGTCTTCCTTTCCTTCTCCTCCTTTTTAACCTCCCCTTAACCGAATAATCTTACTTCAACACTACTATCTATGCTTCTTTACCTTTCCGTAAGTCTAATCCACTAAATCTTCATATCATACAGTAATTAAATCTTAATTAAAACATTCTTCAGTGTAGCCATACTCTCAATATGCATAAAGCCAATTCCTTTGCATTCTTAGTCAAGCTAGTGATTAAGACATCACAATTCAACTTTACTTCTTAAAAGAGACTTGCTTTTTGTTCTAACTTTTACAAAACTATTTATTCATAAGCTTTTAATTTTTGGCTGCATACACCCGACTCATTTCTAATTTAAATTCTCCCTCCTACTAGTGACAATATGACATACTCTGCTACATATATACATACTTCCTTTCTTTCGAAATTCGTACCACTACATCTATTTGATTAATTACCCGTATATCAAGATTGTGTATTTATAAAATTCTCTTTTATACAGAGAATGCGATGTACTTGAAGTTTTTTGTCACGCAAGACATTTGGCAATACTTTTGAAAAAATTTATATAAAATAAACTTCTTTATCACCTTAAACTATATAAGACCATTGTAAAAAGGAAATGCTAGATCCTTAATGTAAAGCTATACAATTTAGTAAAAGTCCCCAATAACAAACAACCATGAATATAACATATTCATATATGTAATGGAACACATATTTATCTCTATCCTCATAATGAATGGGCTAAAAAATAAAATAAAAAAATAAAACCTAAATTTTAGAAGTGTGTATAAAGAAATAGAAAATTAAAAAGTAAAAGTTAAACTCTGTTTGTTCAATGTAACCATGCTCCAATTATTTCTCTTTCTTAGTAAAAGATAAAAATTTAATAGAGTATAAATAAAAAGAATTTCCATCATTTTACTTTTAAACCCTTTAATTCCACCTTATTATGATTGTATTCCAAGTAAAATGTGATTTTCTTCAATTACTATATCAAAATCTCTTTAAATTTATGACTAAGGCACTATCCTAAAGCAAAATTATTCATACAAAAATACGGATTGACATTATAAGGGAAATACCACTTCGCTATTCCACTAATTTTTCAATATTCATCATTTTGTTATATAAACCATAAAAATCATAACTTATCACTAGACTATAAAGCACTTTCGTATATCATTTTGTGGAAAACTCATCACATAAAAATGCCTTATTGGAAGGATATAATCACCTGCAAAAAGAAAATCAAATCTCAAATTATAAAATTAATGAGGATGTATTCTCCTTTGTCTAGCATTAGAAAATGTTCATCTAAGAAACAGACCAAATGTAATACAATCAATGACATTAAATTTTAAAACTCAATAAAATCAAATTCTTAGATTGCACAATCAAGTATCCAAACTCCACCATTAAATATTATCCTTCGGGGAACAAAAATACTTAAACATAGAACTCCGAAAATCGCTATGGACAACTCTTAAATCTGTTCTTCCAAAATGATTTTTGATGTGAGGATATCCTGATATCATGTTTAAAACGCCATGCAGCAATTATGACAAAGTTAAACATAGTCATAAGTGCTAATTTTTGACTTGTGAGCTGAGGCCAAAATCATTACAACTTCAAAGGTGATTTAACAACTTTGAGGAAGAATCAAGCATGAGTACCTGTAGCCCTTAATCACTCCATTTTAAGGACATATGCTTAACGTAGTAAATCTTTACACAAATGTAAATATAAATTTTATTTTATTTGCTAGTTAAAAAAATGGAGAATAAGGATAGAATTTCCAATACCATTATAGAATTTTTATAACACAAATATGGTGAGTAATAATTTCCAGGTGGGGATAGATGCCTATATCCAAGATGTTGAACAATTTTATTTTTAAAAATTCTTACTTAATTTTTGAGAACAAAATTTTATTTAAAAACTCAAATACCGAAAAAAAAAATTCTCTACTAAAAGTAATATGTTCATTTATATATAATATAAAAGTTTTTAAAGTATTATCTATAATTTACTTCTTTTATAATACTTTATAAATAAAAATTAAAAAATATTAAATTTATTTTAAAATTCAGACCTTCGGCTTGACACCCTCTCAACTGAGCTATACACACTTGACGTGATAGGAGCTATACTTAATCCAAATTATTTTTGGGACCATTGTGTTTAACTTGAAAATAATATACTTGGGTTTTGAAATCCTAGTTATTTGCATATCAAAGCACCATAACGTACTTTTCCCTTTCTTATATAATATTTAAATGAAAATAAAAATCAGATACAGTCATTTCCCGCCTTTGAAATCAAGAGACATCCCTTCCAAAAGCCCTCCAAAATCCCCAACTCCCTCTCTCATACTATAGGGTTTCCATCTCCGAAACCACCCTCTTCAGCTCTCCCCCTTAGGGTTTCAATTTCATCCCAATAATGTACATAAAGGAGATCTGCTTGGAGGGATTCAAATCCTACGCCACTCGCACGTCGTCTGGGTTTCGATCTCCTACTTCAATGCCCCATCACCGTCCCTAAATGGCTCACAGGCACAAGGTCTCAACACTTCTTGAGACTCCATTTGCTTTGTGTTGGACATACCCTAGATTTGCTCAGAGCAGGTTCGGGCTCCCACACATCTCCAGGAGCTGGTCTATAAGCAAGGCCAAGCTGGGATTACTAAGGCCCACCGTTCGTGGTGTTCGATAACTTTTGAAGGAGTTCCGAGTCCGTCTCGGCTACCAGATCTAGTCAAGAAATTACGGTAACACAGGCAGGTGTTGGGGTTTGCACGATTTTTTAGTTTTTAGTGTATTTTATAGCCATTTTAAGAAAAATTTTAGGTTTCCTGACTTTGAATGTATTATCCATGCGAGTTTTTGACAATAACACTTAAAAGGTAAAAAGAAAGATGTTTCTGTATTGGAGTTTGCTGGGAACGTGGTTGAGAGTATTGTAGTCCTATTATGTAATGTTATGTACTTTTTTGGGTGTGGTAATGCGTTTAGATTGTTCAAATTTGAAAAGAGAAAGCTTAATATGGGTGAAATTGGTGAAAGCATGTTTGCTTGCATCAGAAAGTGTGGCATGATCCTTGTTGAATATGTCTTAAGCCTGTTTATTTATCTGTAATTTAGTTTTTAGTTTTTTCAGCCTTTTCGATTTCTTTTCTTTCTTTCTTTCTTTCTTTGGTTACCATATGTGAAATAGGCCAAGCTTAGAACGATTGCACTTGAGAAAATTGGGTAAATAAATGTTGAGATCTTGTGGGGATTTTTTTTGTACTTTTCTCAGGCACAGCGATTTTTTTTGTTGGAGTGCTTAAACTCACAATAAATGATTATGTCTTTTTCTTTTTAGTTTTTGGTAATTACGAAGACACTTTCTGTTTTGCTTGCCATGAGCACAAGAGGCAAATAACTAGAATAGAAATTTGACTTCTTTGTTGATGTGTTTTTTTGCATCCGCAATGAAACAATATCCTATATTACAGCTGAACAGTGGTAGTACATATGAGTTGGGTGAGGTATTTAGCAGATCCTATTGGTCTTGTACTGGAACATTAATATAAGATTCAATTTTTATCTGATGTTTTGTTTTTACCTACCTTTCTAGCAACTAAATGGGGAAAAGTCTTATCATTTTTTTCCTCTTTTACCTATTGTCCTTTTCTTTTTAAAACTTTAATAACACAAGAACTTAGTCTAGTTTTTTCTCTTCACTCTGGTATAACATTGTTTATCTAAGGGTGAGTTAAAAATGATCATTCTTATACTTTTAAAACTATTTTGTTCTTCTGTTGATGGCTCTATTCTAGATGGTAAAAACATAAAAAATGTGAAAAAAAGAAGATTATAAATTTATTATTTTAGGGTTTACTATAATGACAAGAATTATCTTATTATATTCACTGTTCGGATACATCACATTTACTATTCACCCATGGAAATATTGTACCAAAATTAAATCAGCAATTAAGGTCATTTCACATATTTTTTCCACAAAGATATAATTGTCACTTTTTTATTGTCGATGCATATGTAATACAGCTTCATAATCAGTTTGCTCAATTCAAATAGTGCTATGGACTGAATGTTCTTTTGAGACCTTATGCATATCTTTATTCCACTTAGTCACAGAGTGTTGTTTCTCTATTCTTGCACCATTATGGTTGTGAAACAGGAATAAATACCTGATAAATGGACCCACCTTGCCCAACCTAGTCGAGTTTCGAAAACCTTTTCCAACTCTGTACAGCTCATGTTAACAACCCACATTTCTTCATGATGCAAGGGCGCACACAAGGTCTAACAAACTGAAAATCCTAGGATTTTATCTATCCTTGAAGAAGGCTTTAGGGGACAAGAATGTATCGCACACAAAGAAAAAGGGTTCGCTGCTCGAAAACACTTAGAAGAAGGCAGAGCAAAAGTTGGATGAGATTGATAACTTCTAGACCAAGTGACATTTGCCTGCTTTGCTTCTGAGTTTCTTTCTCACTATAATTTAACATATTCTTTTGAGACAGTCCTTCTTGTTGTGGTTTATAACATATTTGTAATGTTAGTATTGTTATTAGGTGTTGAATCATGGCATAAAAATTTTTAAGCACTTGCTTTGCTTCTGAGTTTTTTGCAAAAGATACCTACCCAACCAACTGAAGTGTGATCATCAATAAAATGCTGATGAAACCATTATGATATTTCATTAAATGCTTAACATGTGTGAAAGGACCTCCTATCAATTCACTATGGAAATAATTGCAAAAAGATGTGATGAATGTCTTTGTATTTGAGAGGAGAGGATAAGTGGAACGACACATGCTTGGGCTAAGGTGCACAAATTCATACGTTTACATACATTCTTTTTAGAATCACAACCCAAGTTTGAAAATAAAATTGAAAAACTACCCATTTTCGAAGTTTCAACTTTTAATTTTTTTTTATTTTTATATTACTAGTGTGATGCAATAGGGAAATGATATAATAAACAAATTAAACTAAGAAATAAGTAGATGTATAAAAGCTTTTATAGGTGGGGTCAACTTTGATATTGGCTGAACTTCAAGTCATCGGTGGGGGTCCTAGTGGTGTACCCATAGCGTATGATCCCATTCTCTATTTAATTTCACCTCCACCACTATTCCAACCATATCCATTTTTCTGCAACGGAAAAGCAAGCTACATAGATCATGATTGGCCCTAACCTTAACCCTCTATTGAATTTGGCCTTAAAAAAATCGAATTTATCAAAAGTCGTCATAGAGCTGATAGTATGGCTAAGCTTGATAGGAAGTCACCACACCTTAAAGTAGTATAGAAATTAAAATTGAACCGCCATTTTTCCAGAATTCAGCCCCCCATCAAGTCAACTTGATTTTTTTTACTAGTGAAATGCAACTTAGAAAACGTATATAAATATTAATTTCACACCACTAGAATAATAGTATAAGACTTGGATATCTTGTAGATGGAGTATCGCTTGAAATGTTGAAATTTCAAATTTTAAAACAAAAAAAATAAAAATTCTTAAACTCATTCCTAAATTCTATTTATTTTATTCTAGACTTGTCTTATTAAGAAGTAAAGCAGAGTGAGTACATGAGAAAACTTGTCTTATCATCATCCTTGCAAGTTCCAAATAAGTTATACTGAATCCATATCAAAGAGAATTATTTATTAAAGAAAGGACAACATTTTAAAGAAAGAACACAATGAATTTCAAGGAAACCTTTTGAAAACATATACAAAGTTTTAAATAATATTGCTTGAGATAAAAATCTTATTTTGACACATATATCGAAGGGAATACAAGCTAATGTGCAAATCTAGTTTTTACATAGTAAGTAATCTTGAAATACTAGAGAACTTGATCAAAATCTATTTAATTTTGTTCTTTGAATGGTTTGTCATGCATGAATTAGAATGCTCATATAACTGTTAAAAATTTTTTAAGCAAGAAAAATTAAGAAGAAAGAAAGAAGGCACCCATACTTCCAATATTGTTTTCCATTTCAATTCGAGGAATAGCATCCAACCCAGTTGAAACTAAATGAACCATTTTCCCAAGTTCAACTTTGAATTTTTTACTAATGAAATGAAAATTGGGAAAACATAATTAAATATAATAAAACTAGAATAGTAGATTAGGTTTGTAGGTGGAGTCTGCTTGAATTGTTGAAATGTCCAAGTCATCGTGGGTCTAGGGGTCTCATAGCTCTATATTAATTTCCATAATCAATTTTTTTTTTTTGCGATAAAGTCAAGTCATTGCTAACCCCCATATTAATTTGCTCTTAAAAGTCAAGTCATTGATAGCTACTAGTGGAAATTAGAATCTCACTAAACTTTTTATTGTTCCTCTGGTAAGAATATGTGAACTAAAATATCTTCTCATTAGTCAAATTTTTTAAAAAGTAAGTTGAAAATTACTATAATCGCAAAATTGAACTTTCATGTTGATTAACTATCTTGAAGAATCAAAGAAGGATGATAATAAGAGTTTATTTGATAAAAACAACTACTTACCAAAAAATAAAAATCTTTTAGCATCACTTTATTTAAGTGTATATGATAGATTATTTAATCTTTTTAAAAAATTATTTAATCTATTAAGTAATGAACCTTGACTTATCACTTATAGTGAAACACATTAATTAGTTTTAAAAGTTTACAAATATTTGAAATTACAATTTTTATTTTCAAATCTCATTATTCCTAATACTTATGTATAAAGTTTTTAATCATAATTTTTTAGATTTTTATTGTCTTATAAACATAAAAAAAAATTAAAAAAATAGAAGTCTTAATGACTTACTAGTATGGATTAAAATTTTAATTAGATTTAAGATTTTATTTGTTTGGATCCCCAATTATAGATAAAACTCCTTCTTTATTAGTATAAGTGAAACATAAATTATATTTACAAACTTACTTTCAATCTATTATATTATAAATATTATACTTTTATATGTAAATAAAAAGTTAAAAGTTTTTTAAACATGAAATATTTTTATTTATATAATTGTTCCTGATTTTCAAAAAAAAAAAAAAAGAAACTTAAGTAATTATATAGTGAACATTGTATGAATGAATGTAATATTATACTAAAATAATACAATATTTAAATAAATTATTTTTGAGAGATTATATGTTTGTTTATACAATCGAATTTTTGAGGTCATATTTATAACATAAAGGAAAAAAATTATAAATTAAATAAATAGTCTTTGGACTTTAATTTTTTTATCACATAGTTAGATTAAATTTAATAAATAAATTTTAAAACATAATTTCTATTTTTAAAATTTTCAATACTTATAATTTAGGACATGAATTTTTGGTTCTTAATTTTCAATTTTATCGAACACAAAGGAAAGTCTTCATATATTAAAATGGGTACATTGGATGACTGAATAACATAGGTGGTAAATTTACTTTTCATATTAAAGGTTAGTAAGTGGTAAGGGCATGAGGAATAAATTTGTTTAATATGAAAAATGGGAGCCCCTTTTGTTCACTATTATTAAAGATGACATGAAAGCATAGTTTTCTCTCCAAATAAAGCATAGATGTTCACATGGTTGGGACCCCATAAATTGATTAAAATGATGACTCTTATATATAGGTCATATGAATGAAGTAAAGTGCATACGTTTATATGTATGAGGATACTCGAGAGACCCTGTAGCCACGAAGAATGGTAAAGTAAAGAAAACTGTTATTT
>JBAPGN010002436.1:0-12965 GCA_037355405.1 Vitis amurensis | reverse complement strand
CATGATGTCTTTGCTAATGATTTTGGGTTCAATTTTGATGCAAATAGTTTGAACAGAAACTGCTTGTTATATTGATAGGATGAATATTTTTACAAGTGAAAAAGTTTTAAATTAGACACTACAGTAAGAACTATGTGGAACCAAGTTGTCTGGATCTGATTCTGAGTGAATGAAGCTCTTAGTGTATGTGTCAAGTTAGAAGCTATGATATGTCTAGATGGATAAAATGTGTTAAACATGGGAAGCTCCTTTGAAATCTTGGCTTGATGGCCTACTGCACATGACAACAAAAATAATTAAAATTTTTTTTTTTTTTTTTTTTTACATAATTAACAGTCATTGAAAATATAAATGTATTATAATGAGCGCTTTTGTGGCCAAGGAAAAAGGAAAAAGACTTCTTTTGTCAATGTAGTGAACTAAGATCTTATTGTCCAAGTTTTATGAGGATGATGGTCTTTAAAAATTTCTTTTTCTTTTTTTAAGTATTGCTTGGATGTTCTTAAAGCACCATGGAATTCAGTTTCTAAAAATAAAATGGGAGAGTGACAGGCATTTCTAGGGTGGGATTAGGTGGTTTTTTTATGGTTGCCATGAACTTCCTTCAAACATTTCGAGAGAAAGGCAGTGAATTGTAGTAGTTAGGTTCAGTAGATGGGAGTTACCTGCCCTTGGTTGGCTATAGCTGAACATAAATGGTAGTTCAGGAGGGAACACAGGAAAAGAAGGTCCTGGAGCTTTGATTAGAATGGTCAGTGGTTACTATAGGGATCTTACCTCGTGTACACTGTCTATTGCTTACCGCTGGCAATTTTAGGTAACCATAAAGTTGGTAGGGAAGCATACGGTTCAAGCTTGTGGAAAGCTATTGGCAAGGGTGGGACTGATTTTTTCTTGAGGTCAAGATTTGCCATTGTCAATGGTGTCAGGGTCAGATTTTTGGCAAGTTTGAATGGGAGATCCTTTAAAACGATTATTTCTGGGGTTCACTTGTAATCATAAGAGATTGGCAGAGATATTGGCACAGGATTTGTTGGAATCCTAGGTTTAGAAGGAATTTTTTGGATTGGGAGTGGCTTTTGTGTATTCCTTGTTGCAGCTATTAAGCCCTCTTTGTTTCAAGCTGCTTGGGGGACAAGTTAGTTTTGAAGATTACTCAAAACAATTCCGTCAGATCCTATAATTTCTCTGCTTTCCAAAATGCTTATAATTCCTTCTAAGTTGATTTAATTCCGAATGCCCTCCAGTGAGGTGTATTTGGTTTGGTCTGTAAAGGGGAGGTGTGAAAGGGGATGAGAAAGCAGCATGAGAGAAATTTGCAATGACAATTCATGAGGAGAGGCTGGAGTATAGTTGATTATTTGCTGATTTGCATAAAATCTTGAGTCCTT
The DNA here is from genome assembly GCA_037355405.1 of Vitis amurensis. NCBI lineage: Eukaryota > Viridiplantae > Streptophyta > Magnoliopsida > Vitales > Vitaceae > Vitis > Vitis amurensis. Next base: position 11,574 of record JBAPGN010002436.1, on the reverse strand, counting down.
TACTTCACATCCTCATCCATTTCTGGGCTAATGATTTCGGTGTTCTAAGGTGCTTTTTGGTTCAGTGGAGATCGTTCTTTTTTATTGCGCATGGTAATTTGTGGGAACTACAGTTGATTCTTTTATCTATTTTAGATGACTTGGAAAGAGCGGCGATAGTAAGAATTTTGAAAGGAGTGGAATAATATGCTTGGTGTGAAGGTTGTGCTTTAAGAATTGTTTTGTGGATAAGGGGGATTGGTTCTTCTATTTATCCATTTTTAGATTTTGTTGATAGTACGGGGGTTTGTTGCTAACAGAGGTTTAGGTTTGTCCTCTTGATGTGTTGTTTGTACATGATTATATGTAACCATGGGTGGTTTACTGACCGTTAATCCTGTTATTAATATACTAAAACTAATACATGCAATCCAGTTTAAGAAAAACTAGGATCATGGTTTGTAGTATCTGGATTTGTCGTCTTTGGGATCACATTAATAGTCATCCTTTGGGGACATACGAGTGAAGATCTAACAATTTATTAAAATATCTAACAAGACTAGGTAATTAAAAGAATGCATCCAGAGAGTTATTACATTCGTGTTAAATTATGAGAAAAAAAGTTTCTGAATGTAGGTTTATGAATCAAAGTTTGTTGAGATCAAATTAAATTTTAAGATAATTCACACAAAATTGAATTTTACCTTGAAAATAAATCTCTTAAACCAATTAATATCTAGTTTAATTTCATGTTTATGTAATCATAACCAAGATCATCTGTAGATTCGCTGTTTGACTTTTTTCACACGGATCAAATAAGTTAACTAGTGATTAGGGTGTTCATGAGCATCACTAGTACCTCGGTGATTATCTATTTTACCTAATCTAAGCCGAACTACATAGAGGATTGCTTCCAACCCATTAAACATAAAAACATAGACAAATCAATCAAAGTTTTATCGTGCTATGACTACTCTTGTGAATTCTTGACCTTTATTCTACCTTCTCTGGACCAGAAAAGGAAAGTAGAAGAAAAAGCTAATGCTTTATTGAAAACTAAAGAAAAAAAGAAATCCTCTATGTATTTCCAATATACATTGATGTCTCTAATAGCAATAGTGCGTGTACACACGTACAACCTTATTCCTAATTGGTAGATTCATAAAATTATACAAAAACTAATGAAAAGTCATGGAAGAACAACTCTCGGAGCACTACAATTCAAAATGGTCTAAAAAATGTTGGAAAACAAAGTGAAATGCTCTTGATATCAAAATTTTGATAGCACTAAGTGAACTGCAGGTTGTATTGAAATTGCATCAAAATTTCAATACAAAACCAATATCAGGTACAAAGTTTGCTGGTATATATATATATATTTTTTTTGATAGATAAAAAGAATGTAAATTAAAAAGAGGAGCAAAAAAACATGCCTCAAGTATACAGGAGTTACAAAGCACCCAAAGGTTTCCGACCTACTTAGAAGCCTAGCCATCGAAAAAACTAACAAGAGAAGAAGGGCTCAAAACTACAGCACCTAAGAAGACCAAAGATTACATACAAAAGAATATTTCATCAATTGAAGGCGAAAGCTCCTCATTCCAAGAAGCTATCAAGTTTCCTTTCTCCAGACTAACAAAAAATACATAAGGGGGCCATTTGCCAAGCCTTTTTTATGATGTTTTCCCACAAAAGCTCCATGCACCCAAGAGGTTCTTCTGAACAGAAAGAACCAAGCAACACAAATAGGGAGAAACGAGATTCCAAAACCGCGTCTTTAATAAATGAAGTAAAAAGTGGATCCACCGTCTCTACTTCAGAGAGAAAATAGAAAAACACCTGTTTGCCATGAGTAACCCCTCTTGAACTTGCTCAAGTTAAGATTTACTTAAGGAGCCTCCAAGCAAAGAAGGGTACCTTAGAGGTTCTTCACTCTCCCATACTTTACAAGGGACAAAATGAGAGTCTCCGGCTCATATAGAATCAACGCTTTGATTTCACTCTCCACCATTACCACACATATTTTATTGATAATTTTGCTTCAAAAGCTCTCTTTCATTGGTACAACAAAGTTTGCTGGTATATTAAAAATGGCGTCATAATATAGATGAAAAATCGATATGCACATCTAAAGATACTGCCAGAAATCGATACCAGACTTTTGGCATAAAAAATTGGGTAGAAAACCAATATGAGCAACATAGGTGCTATTGGAATGGGATTTCAATATGGAACTCTTTTTACCGAAATTCTGATATGGCTCACTGAATATGACACAAGGAACTCTGGTATAAAAAATTCTAGTGACGTTGTAATTTCGATATGACTGATCAGGCTCCAAAAAAGCACAGTATTACACTACATATATTCAAAATTCCTCATTCCCTTTCTTCTCACTTTGGAATTATGAATAGCCACAGAAACTTTTCAATTGAATTATATATCTAATACCATGTAGACAATGCTTCTTCATTTCCTTTCACTCTTCTTCCAGCTTGAAGCACTAAATCTCCAGCTGCTGCTTGCTTTTCTTTCACTAATTGTTTCTTTGCTACTTAAACTCGCAAAATCATTTTTTTTTCTCTTTTTTTGTTGCATTCTCACTAGATATAACTTAGTCTCAAATCGGGACTTAGCATACTCCTGTTTTAAATAATGATTTAACACTCAAGTGTGACTAAGAAAGACAAACATTTTTCCTCTCTAACTTGGGTTTTGTTCTCACTAGGTATATTTTTTAGAATCCTTTCTATGAGATTACAAGAGAGATTAGGTGGCTGGCTGTTATTGTAAAGATTGGGAGTGAAGACCTGGAGTTTGAGAATTTGTTAAAGGTTATGGCAAAGAAGGTGAAGGAGTAGAGATGGTCATACTTGATGCTTCCTTCAGTACTGTTACTCAAAACAAAGACAACGGAAGATATTAGTATTTAATAGACAATGAACAATGAATTTTTTTACTTTTATTTTTTATGAAGTGTTACATTAAGATGATGTTATTAGAGGTTGATGAAACCTTCCATTTTAGTTTTATGGAGTGTTGTAGCAAACCTGTAGGTTAGCTTTTTTTCTGGATGGGACTAGAAATCAGGTTTTTACAAGGGGCACTTAATTCTAGATTTTCTAAACAGGCATTTATGTAGTGGAGTTCTGGTTTTGTTGTTATTTGCTATTTGGTTGTCCATGGATCTAACCTTCATTTTTGTAATTTAAGGGTTGGCAATGTGCCAAGAGTTTCATAATGTCACTCTTTTTTCTCTTGCACGATGCTTAATCATTCTATCTTTAAATTGCGGGGAACCTTACCCCGAATTGATTACCTTCTCTAATTACTGAAACGGTTGACTGATCCATACCATGCTGCTAAGGTTGGAAGAATATTGTTGACTATCATAGCAAACTTGGATAGTTACGCAAATATTAATTGAACATGCTTCTTTTCTATGTTACATCATTCCTAGGATGACGCTGTTCAGAAAGTTGTGGAGTTCATGGATTTATACTCTATAAGTCAGGAGGACTTTGATACTATTGTGGAGTTATCTAAATTTCAGGTATCCTTAACTAATTTATGTGCAGCATTTATTGGAAACTCTCTCAATGAAATATGCATCAGGGGCACCAAGTTCAATGGAGGGCATCACAAGCAGCTGTAAGTCAGATTTAACAAGGCTTACATAAAGGAAAGTAGCTTCTCCTTGGTCTGCAGCTGATTTATAACTTCTGAATAAAAAAGGCCCCCAAGAAGCGAATTGCTGCAATTCTAGAGCCAGTAGATGATGAATTGGCAAGAGAGAACGGTGATGCATTGGCGGAAAGTGAAGAAGAAAACTCTTCAGACACAGTGAATGGGTAATTTTCTCTCCTGAGAACATATACTTTAATCTGCTTATTTTTATTTCTTGTTTCTTGCAAGTTGATATGGAATGTTAAATAAAACTGCTGTCGGGATCACAAAGCTTTAAATTTGGGCATTGTATTTCCGGTAACTTTAACACATTTCAGTCTTAGCATTTTCAAAATTATGTAAAAATTGGAACATGTGAACATTGATAATTTTTTTTTCTCTTCTTTATTTCATAAACTACAAAAAGAATTCCTTTACATAATGTAGAATTGCATGTTATCTTCCTGTTGATCTGACTCACAATTCACTCACTACAAAACAGTTATCTTGAGACTTATGATAAGGATGTTCACTTTTTATTAGTAGATTATTTCATGTTCTACACCTGAATACTTAAGTTTCCAACAAAATGGATTACATATTTCAGGATCCTTATATCATGTTCCAATTATTAATCATGCTGTTGTCTGACTCTTGTATTTACTTTTTGTTGTGACTTGTGGTTGAAGACACTGCTAATGGTGATAAGAAGCTGCCAGTGGATCTCCAGAATCTCAACTCTAAAGGTGGGCAATTTCCTTATATCTCATGAGTATTGATAACTACTGAAAAGTATGAACATCTATTGTTGCACGACTGATGTGTTCTCTCAACAAACACGCTTAATATTTTTGTAGGAATTAAAGTAGAACTAGACTTAAAAGGTGCTGGGAGTTCTAGTGCCAAGAAAACACCAGCCGGCAGAGGAAGAGGAGGAGGTTCTGCATCCACAGAGAAGAAAGGGGGCAGAGGCTCAGGGGCTGCTGGTGCCAAGAGAAAGAGGTAGAGAGTTTTGAAAGTTGTTTAGGAACATTGTACATAGTGTCCACCACGGTATTTGATTTTGGGCTACTTGGGGAGGGTTTGCAGCAGGATGGTGGATGCTTCTTGCTATTTTTGTGCACTCAGAGCCTGCTATTTTAGGATGGTGTGAACTTTTGGACCAATCCTTTTGAGTTATTATGAATCTTAAATGAGTATCTTTTTGGCGCAATAAAATTTAATGGAAAAAATTAATTTTTTTTTTTTGGTTCTAAAATTTTTTTGGGCAAACAAAATTAAAAAAAATTCCCTTTTTTTTCTTTGCTTTTAAAACAAAGGCGAGAAGCATCAACAACTAGTGGTGCACCTGATAAATAATTTTAGAAAGAAATGTTTTTTTGGGTTCAAGTGAAAATAATTGATTTACGATTGGCTAAGGAGAATTTGTATGGGATAAAAAAGTATGTGATAGTTCTTAACCAACCGCCCATCCGTTTCATGTGTTTTCTTGTGGAGTGTCAAGAGGAACAATTGAACATATGTAGAATATTTAAGAATTTTGTCTATAAGTGAACTGATGTGATGATTACATGGATTTTGGAGGTATTCAAAATGAGACTAAACACACTTTTATTCGAGATGGAGTCAAGGCTCAGGAGAGTGATCGTACAAGGAATCTATTATTAGATTTTCAAATCGTTAGTTCAACAATATTAACATTGAGAGGTATTGCTAGAGGATTATGGGGAAGAGTGGGGACTGGAGACTATTGCTATATGTTTTTCCACATCTTCAGGGAGAAGGTGATGGGTACATAGCCGACATGGAAGGTCGGAGGCATTGGTGGCTTATTCTGGAGAATGCCGCATGGATTTCTTCTGCTGTCCAAACTAGAGTATTTGTTAATAAAAAGAAGTGGTGAAGTACTCCATATCCTAATCATACATCGAAATTAAAAGGTTCACATATATTAGGAGCTCTAATTCAATTATTATTTGACACTGTGACATCTTGGCTTTTCAATTCCTTATAGATTATAGATTAAAAGTTTTTTGGATTGAGTGCCCAATGTCCTAGACATCCAATCCTGTTTGGATTTAACATAATCCAGGCTTAGATACCAAATGATTTGTGTTAGGTTCTCTCAGTTTTAGTAAAATACGACTTTTCTCATTATTTTGTAAAAGTGAAGGTATCGTACGATTATTTGGAATTAAGATAATAAGAATAGTAAAATATGAATTAAATCTTTATAAACATATTCTTAAAAACACTTTCAAATATTTTTGGGATAAAAATAAGGTGTTTGGCTCTTAAAAATATGAGAAAACATTTCAAGTGATTTTTAATATTTATACAATGATTGAGAGATGTTTTTCTAAATAAATACATTCAAAAAATTTTGAAATATTCAAAAATACTTCCCAAGGTGATTCTGTATGTTCTTTCCCTTTACTCATACGCTTCTCTCCACAGCTCTCCGACTACACGGTAGGAAAGACGCTCCACTTTCATTCGACATCGTTGATCGGATCGAAGGTAACCCTCCGTTCTTTTGTTGTTTTTCTTTTCTTTTTCTTTTTTTTTTTAATGTCTAATTGTCTTGAAATGTTAGTTAGGGTTTTGGGTTTTAGGATTGTTTTGGTTAGGATGGAAAGTTGGGATAAATGGAAATCTCTGTAATCTCAAATGTTTATTACAGGAATTACTTTCAAGCCTTACAGTTTTAGATCTATTTTCAATAGAAGCATCGAGTCTCATTTTACAGTACTTCTCTCTCCTAAACTCTCATTCTCTATTCTATTACATATGCAATTGCTCTGTTAATGGGGTTTTTTGAGTTAAGTTGTTGCAAGTCGTTTCGTTTTTAAGGAAGATATTCGAAATCAGTCCTTACGCCCAATTGCTTGAAATTAGGCCATCTCGGCCAGCCTTATCAGTAAGCCGATCTCTGTGTACACACGTGCACTTGATATCATCCTACTCCAAGCATTTCGGTTGTCTCGAGCTTAAGGTGCCCCGCCACACAAGGTTCAATAAGTCATCCGTCCTTTCTTAACGGTGCGTTCGGCTCGATTTCTGAGTTCCGAGGGTATGTTCTAGTCTCTAATCCAATTCAATCAATAGACTTGTACCCTTAAGAGACATAGTTTGGATGCCTGAGAAACGATGAAATAACGAAAAAGAAAATTTTGGAATTATAAATTTTCACATCTAGGGTTGCGAGAATACAAGAAAATTGCACTTTACCTAAAACCCATATGACTCTCAGGCTTAGTTGATCTGAGTCTTTTTTTTTTTTTAATTTAAATTAAATTATTATTATTATTTGTTTTGTTTTGATTTTAGCAGCAATGAAAGTGAAAGATAACGTAGTATTCAGACAATTGTTTGATTTATTTTTGAAGGGTGGATTTCACACACGTGCTTTATAAGTTGGGTAATGCTATCGATAGAAGGTTATTGAATTCTCTAGGTTCTCTTTGAACAATCAGAATGAAATTTTTGTTAGATGAATGGTCTTTGTTACTTGAGAATGTTTTCTGGTATAAAAATAGGTTTAGTTTAGACAGTGAAAAAATGAACCAATAAAAAGACCCAAATTTTTTATTTAACCTTTTCTGTAACGGTGCATTCAGGATACAGAAAGTGCACTTTAATTAACAATTCACACTGCTGAGGGATTTTTCTTTATTTTATTTTTATTTTTTGGAAGCAAAAGAAGAGAATAACATAGGATGAAAATGTTGTTTACTTTTTTTGCTCTATTTTCTTGGAAACAAAACATAAGGCTAGGGTTTCTCTTTGAAGGCTTTTAACGTCTTTCCATTTGGGAACGATATCTTGTGCTTACATATAAAAAATGATTTGGCTCGAATGAATTGTTTCACTAATGTTGACCATGGAAATAAATGGTACCGACATCTGATGACACCATGTAAGTGGAAGCTTTTGGAAGAAAAGGAAGAGCAACAAAAAGAAGTGAAAGCTTTTTATCTTAAAAAAAAAGAGTTATTTATAAGTTTCCTATTGGGCTTAAGTGACTTAAGCCCACTTTGGACTTAGGTCACTTAATCTGATCCAAAAAAATTATTAATTAATTAATTAACCTAATAGGACTCTAATTAATTAGCCCACTCTAAAGCTACCATTCACTAATTCCAATGCAACTTTGTGTATTTACCAAAATATTTTTATGCACATAATAAGTGAACTAAGAACTAATCGAACCCTCATAAATCATGTCATCAAGGTATACAAGTTCGAATGAGAATATAACATCCCACTAAAAAGAGTAAACTATACTTTAGTACCTATATTTTACAATACACTAAGTGCTCGGGTTTTGCTTTATATATATACAATCTTCTCAGGAACTGGTATTCATAATTTAACAATGTAAAAGTTATCAATCTCTCAAGATTACTTCTACTATCCTTAAGTTGTAAATTCTCCTATTATGCGATCAAATAATGTATTTTAGATCGCGAAGAACATATGTAAATTCACAAAAATATTTATATTAATACAAGGTATTAACTGCTAAGTCTTACTATATCCATAATATAGCTCCTCATCTAGTGTCTATAATCTAACAAGTAAGTTATGCATCTCTCAAATTAACTTCTATATCCTTAAGTTATAGTCTTCTTATTATGTAATCAATGATATCATTTCTACTCAGAGCGCATATGTTCAACATTCCACTAAATGAAATTATTATAGTGTCCATTTTCAATGATTCAGCCATCTTATGGTCAATCAAGGGGATATCATTATCTAAAGTCCGTGATATAATCATGGTTGCTCTATTGAAAATAAATGTTGCTACCAACTTCTATCAATAATGACTCAATCCATAAGGAAATTTGATCACTGTAGGATCTTACCCGTAGGTCAAAGTTACTACAAATTTCGACACAAGCTCAATCTCCTTTCAAGGTTGAGAGACAATACAATATAACAACTTAGTGAACTCAAGCCTACCTGAAGATGGTGATGGTGCAAATACATTTCGGGCTTTTAATCCAACTTAAACTAAGAAAACTTATTCATGGTCATCGCTACGTTTTTTGGTCCCAATCTTTTAAGGTGTTTTTCAATAATGTTTTTTACATTTATTTGTGTTATTTGTACCAGTAACCAATTTATGGATGAGTGCTCTTGGAGTAGTCGGTCTAGCTCTAAACTTACGTGTCTATAACTTCGTTTCCCAAGAAATCCATGTAGTGGAAGATCTTGAATTTGAGATTTTCTACACCAAAAATATTCTCTTAAATGAAGGTATTCATACTTGGATGGCAATTCAAGATCAGCCTTATGAAAACCTTATATTCTCTAAGGAGGTTCTACCCCATGGAAATGCTCTTCTTACATCATGACTCACCATAGGTCCTATTAAATGTGTAACTATTATATAGGATCTAACATGGGAATCATGGTGATGGTCCAGGCAATTCTCCATTAGGAGGCGGTAAACTACAACCTCAATGGATTACCTATATAAGTCTTTAAACTATGAATAAATCATTTCTTTGCAAAGAACCCATGATTTGGATCTTTTTGTACAATTCTTAGTGCACCCAAGTCATATACAATGTAAGAGATATTTGGCCAAAATGCTCATAAAGTATAATGCATATAATAAGAATAAATAAAAGTAAAACCAAAATATCATTAAATAAATAATAAATTTTCAAATTTTGTTATATCATGTCATGATTTTAAGATTTATCTTAGAATCTTCATTAGTCAAAGTATAATATTATAAAGCATACTAGATATACATTTAACACCTATGTTATCTTATGCCTCAAAGACTATCCTTGTCTGTCTCATGGTGAAAGGGATCGTGAAGTTCTCATATATCTTTCCACTGTTATGTCACCTTTTTGACTATTTTACACTTTAGAACATAAGCAATAGAATTCGCTTCATTTTTACTAAAATCTTGGATGGTTTCTTGACAATTTTTTTTTTTTTTTTTTTATCTATCTAGTATTTTTTCTTGATTTCTAATATTTATAACCGTCTTAAATAAACAAAATATTTGTTTAGCCCATAACATTGCATACGCATATCTCAATATTCAATAGAGGTTCTTTCTTCTCATCCTCTCAATTCTTTTATTTTCTCTATTATATTTTTTATTACATTTATAACACAAATTTAGTTTTAACCATTCATGTCAAAATGAAAGGCTATAGTAAAGAAATTAATTTTTTAGACAATAAATATAATTACTATAAAAAAAAATATATATGTAATAAAGTAATATAGAACAATAATAATGATTTTGAAATAAATTGCAACTAAATAAACTCTTCGATAAAATTAATAACTTAATAACTTAAGATGATTTTAAATTAATTTATACTCAAGAGGATAATTAGTAAATTAACTTAATGACATTATATGACATAATAATTTAATTTGATTCGGTAAACAAAGCAAAAATGTTTGATAAATTAACTTAATACTCAATTTAAAGTTAAAAATATTTCATTAACTTACTCTAAATTTAAAGTCTCTTTTCTCATATTTGTCCATATCTAGTGAGAGTTTTCATTTTTTTACATCTATGACTCCATATCCACAATTTATTTATTATAAATAATATTTTAACTTATTTTTGTACCTCTACAATTTTTTAACATTAATATTAATAAATGATTTATCATCTTAAGATTAATGAAATAATATTATTTAAATAATGAGGTAATATTAGATATAACTTGATGAGTGTAATATTTTTTAAAAAATTTTGAGTTAATTCTGACAAACAACTATAATCAATGTTTTTGGTCATTAAACTAAAAGAGTTATCTATTGACCATTCAATGATTGGACTAATGGTTGAATTGTGATCAAATTGTGATGTCAACAAAATATTATAAATATATAATGTGTATATTATTTAAATTAAAATAAATGATAAGAAAAAAATAATGTATAAATAATTAACAAATTAAATATTTATCGAATGTTGCCATATTGAATCATAATAAGATTTATTAATATTTTATTTTATTAATAATAAAATTATAATCTTTTAATTATTAAAAATATATATCATGTGTCAAAGATGAATAAAATTTTATTATTTTATTTTATTATAGTATTTATGTATTATGTTTTTGTTAGCCACTATTATTAATATTGTATTTTTTGTTTTCAATACATGCATAAAATTTATTAGCAATTTATTATAGATATTAATATTACCTCAAAGCATTTGGGCTAGTGGCTTGAATCTTTTGGAGAAAGCACAAGCTCAAAGCTTCCACCTACATGAGAATTTTTTTCAATTACTAAAATCAATTTGAATAAACTAATAAATATTAAATTTTACGAAACATCCTTATATTATGTTATTGAATTGATTTATCAAACACTCTAATAAGGGATTTCAAAAAATTTAAGAAGTGTTTAATAAAACTTAATGATTTTATGTTAAATTATATTTAGATTGTTAATTTATATTAAATTGTTTAATTATTTTTCAAAATTTATTTTTATCTGTAATTTGCAATATTGAATTACTTTACTAAATATATCAATAACTTAAATTAAATTATTAAGTCATATTAAGTGATTAAATGATTACACTATTTCTTCCTAGGTAATGATTTTATTTCTTAGATACTTTAAGTTAGATTATACTTAATCATTAATTAATATTAATTATTAAATTGATTATCAAATTCCAACAAATTTTAGTTATTCAAATTCAAAAGAATGTTAAAAGTATCCAAAAATGAATTTATAATTTTTTTAATGAAATTAAGTATAAAAAAGATTAATAAAAAAATAAATCTTTTGAATATAAATGTATGTGATAAAAATATTTTATGTATACAGAAATAATTATTAATAAAATTGATTAATTATAATAACATATTAATGGGTTATAGCTAATATAAATTTTTAAAAATAAATTATTTTTCA
>JBAPGN010002435.1:0-63024 GCA_037355405.1 Vitis amurensis | reverse complement strand
TTTCATTTTGGCATTGACTTCATGGGACCTTTTCCTATGTCATTTGGCTACTCCTACATCTTGATGAGAGTCGATTATGTTTCTAAGTGGGTTGAAGTAGTTCCATGCAAATACAATGACCATAGAGTGGTTATCAAGTTCTTGAATAAGAACATTTTCTCAAGATTTGGAGTGCCTAAAGCCATAATTAGTGATGGGGGTATTCATTTTTGTAGCAAGCCTTTTGAAACTCTTCTAGCCAAGTACAGGGTGAAGCTTAAGGTAGCTACGCCTTACCACCCTCAAACTAGTGGGCAAGTTGAGTTGGCAAATCGGGAGATCAAGAACATATTGATGAAGGTGGTGAATGTGAATAGAAAAGATTGGTTTAACTCCTTGATTCACTATGGGCTTATAGAATAGCTTACAAGACCATTCTTGGGATGTCCCCTTATCGCTTAGTCTATGGCAAAGCGTGCCATCTCCTTATGGAATTGGAATACAAGGCTTGGTGGGCAATAAAGAAACTTAACATGGATTTGAGCAAAGTCGGGTTGAAGAGATTCTTAAACCTCAATGAGTTGGAGAAACTGTGAAATGATGCTTACCTCAGTTTGAAAAGAGCAAAAGATAGGTTGAAGAGATGGCATGATCAGTTGGTGACTCGAAAGGATTTTAAAAAGAGACAAAGAGTCTTGCTCTATGACTCTAAGCTCCATATCTTTCCGGTCAAGTTGAAATCAAGGTGGTTAGGTTATTTCACAATCCACCAAGTGCATTCAAATGGAGTAGTGGAGCTACTCAATGCCAACAACAACCGAACTTTCAAAGTGGCCATCATCTCAAGCCCTTTGTGAAGACTTTTTCCCGAGACAAGGAGGAATTCATCCTCCTTGATCCCCCTCAGGCTTGAAAAATCAAATCCTGGATGGACTTAGTCTTTCTGAAAACTATTAAGTCCATCACTTTTTGCTTTTGTTTTTTATTTCATGTTTTTCTTGCATTTGTATTTGTTTTTATTTTAATTTCTTGCTTGAATTCCATTTTAGTTTGATTTAATTTAGGTTTTTGATGATCACTTGCAGGGGAGGGCACTTAAGGATTCGTCGGTAGAGGAAAAGCTAAGGAAAAATTGAAATAGAGCATTTCGCATACCTCCTTGCGAATTTTTCATATGGTGTACGAAAAGTGCTCTTTATATTAGGTGAGCTACTGCCAGTTTTGACATTAAAATTTATATTTTGCAAAGCATGCAAAAATTTCGCACCCTCTACGAAATCCTCCTGATGGATTTGAAAAATTCAAGCTCACGGTCTTCAAATTCGCATCCTTTTCGAATTTCCATAGGGTTTACAAACTCAAAGTTCACCTTGCGAATTAAGTTCGTAGACCCTGCGAATTAAGTTCACAGACCCTGTGAATTAAGTTCGTAGACCCTACGAAGGCAAAATTCCACTTTGCAAAATTCCAACTTTGCGAATATGCCATTTTAATGTTCACACCCCTACGAACCCTCTCATTTCGAAATCGCGGGCCATCATCTTTCCCTCTCTTCCAATTCCTATCCGTAACCCCCCCCTCCCGACCAATCCTCTCCACTTAACCCTCAATCCACATACCCAACTCCATCACTATCCGCGCTTTTCAATTGAATCGCACCCTTGCGATTTCATTTTTCTTTTTCATTCTTTCTTTCAAAAATCCTCAAACCCATTCTGCATCCAGTTCGCACATCTGCGAACAAATTCATAAACCCCTACTCAGCCTGTACCCCCATTTGAACCACCCTCCCCCCCCTCCCAATTCCCTTTCGTGCAGGCTGCTCATCATAACTTCCTTTCTCACTTCTCTAGTCTATTTCGCGTTCTTATGTGAAACTTTTGCATGACTGTGAAAAATTTGCCCTAAAACCCCAATTTCCAATTTGCAAGGCTACAATCTCCTCCTCCATGTGAATTTTCATTTCTTTTCCTATCCACCATCATTAATAATTCACATACCCCTTGGAATTTCACATTTTTTCCTGAATTCACTTCCTAGATCCTAATTTTTTTTTAAACCATCAAAGTCAGCTATCCTTTGCCCCATTTCCTCATTTTTCAATGGCAAATACCCGAGGAGTCCACTCTTCATTTACGCAAAGCAGCTCCCCTAGGCAGAGAGTCTCCTCTGCTCGAGCTCAATCAGTTGCTCCATCTCAGATTACAGAGCGCCCCTAGATTCCACCTACTGAGGGTGAAGTACCCACTAGTCCCTCCTCTCCAGCTCCTCAGCACAGATATGAGACAAGGAGGGCTGCTATTACACTAGGGGTGACTACTCAGAGCCCCCAGCTCCAGCTTAGGTCGCTATTCCAACTAACGATCCTACTCCAACGAAGGACACACCTACAGTAGAGATCCAAATCCTACCATCTCAGGAGGCTCACATCGATGTCTTTTCTTCCGTTGATCCTCCGGTTTAGCCTCAGCCAGTCGACCCCATCACAGTTCCACTTGCGGCTCCATCATCTCCACCTAAGGCTGCTTCCACTTGATCATTAGATCTCTTTTTTTTTTTGTTTTTTTTATTTACATAGTTTATTATTAGAACTTGTTCTATGTTTTAGATGCTTTATATTATGGGATTCGACGTATTACCTGTTCATATGTTCTATTATACTTTCTCAGATTAATATATAGACCTCATGTTTTTTGTTTATACTTCGCATTTATTCCTTTTCCTCTACTCATTACTCTTTTGTTTTTTTTTTTAACCATGTGGTTTCTCTTCTACACTTCCGAGTACATTTCCCTCAGGAGGTATCACTTCCTTCCTTTATTTTCACTTGCAATTGAAACATTGAGGACAATGTTCATCTTGGTTGAAGGGAGAGTTGAGGAAGTAAGTATTGTAAATATCGCTAGGATATTTTGTTAACTTAGTTACCTTTTGTTTAATTTTAAAAAAAAAAAAATTACTCTACTCTCCATGGTTATCAAGGAAAAATTCTCAAAATGAAATGAGAGAAGTTGAGTTCTTGCCTTTTTGCTTAAGTCTTAGAGTTTATATTATGTTTATTAAGGTCGATGAATTATTGAAGCTCCTATTGAATTCAACCTTGTTTCTTCCATTTTAATCTTACCACACACTGTGCACATTAGGTTCCAATTATAAGATGAAAAACTATCTCACCCCCTGAATTTAGGAAAATTTTAACTTGGTAACTTTGACCTCATTTGAATAGTGTTGGGACACCTTATACAAGGCCAATGATCCTTAAAAAAAAAAATATTGCTACGCTTACCTTGAAACCCGAGCAAGGTCCTAGGGGTATATGACGAAAGTCTTTGAAGCCTAGTGCCCTAAACCTTAATTGGTTGGGAGTCGCAGACCTTAATGCTCGTTACAAGGGTGAATGGGTGAAGTTGAGCAAATAAAAGAATTGTGAAATAAAAGAGGTGCGTTCTTAATCTATTAGGTGTTGGTCAGTTTGCTAGGTTTGAGAAAGAACTAGGTTGGGGGGGAGAGCATAGTTTAACATACTATAATTGGAAACTAATCACTGTAACACTTAGATTCTTGTGGAAGATTAAGAGTTGGATATTTGGGAGTAGAAATTCTTTTGATGCTTAAATTTGCATAATGCCTACTCTTTGTATTTTGTGATTAGGTAAGTGATTTAATGACTCTTGTTGAAGGTTAGGTTTTATATCTTTGATTTTCCATGAGAGATTTTTGATCCATATCATGGCACTTAAAATTTTTTTTTTGAAGTGATGAGCATGATTTTGTAAATTGTTTGTGATATGAGATCGTAGCTTTTTCAACTCTTCATCCTCGTTACGTATTTTGTTTAAGGCGAATCTTGAGACAATGAGTGTACGGCATTGTATGAGTGGAGTTTTGATTTTAGCACTAGCAAAAATTATATGATGGCATTATTTTATATTAGAGACTTAAAAACTTCTTAAGAGTGTGTATTTATGCAACTTTATGAATACATTCTCCTACAAGAAAATGTTACCAGATATAAGACCTTACTTTGTATAACCAAAGTATAAGAATAAGATATTTCAGACCTGAAGTCAAAATATCTAAATATACTCTATCTATGAACTAAAAGAAAAACTGAAGATATTGTGTAGTATATATATATGGTATTAGGTGAAATTATTAAAGTGTTTTATATATGAAGAAGCATATTATGATCAACTAAGTTATAGGCCTCTTCACATCTAATCACAATTTAAGTGTGTAGCGTAGTGTTTATGTAATCAGTAGCAAAAATCCTCATTGGAACTTTTTACTCCATTTGTAATAGATAAATGACATTAGGGTTTGTTTAGGACTATAAATAGGGGTTGGAAAACCTCTCAATGGATCCTTTTTCATTTTTTGTAAAGTCTTGGAAGGTAATATACAGGAGTTTTTCTCCGCCTTTCCTTCTCATTTTCTCTTCACATTCTCTCTAGTCAAACACCCTTTGAGGATGATTTCTTAGAGGATGAGTGGCTAAGTTTCACATTTCTTGGAGTGATGGAAGCTAGGTAAAGGACCCATATGCAAATGTGGGAGTTTTCCTTACTTTAAATGAAGGTAGTTGTGTATCATTAATGGTTTGCATTTCAAGTTTCAGCTTTAATCCATTAGAATCACCTTGAATGGCCAATACTTGGTAAGCTTTTAGGATTCTATGGATGCTTATTGCTAGATCCATGGATGTTCATTAGTTATCAAGTACGAGCATATGAGCCGCGAGATGAAAATCTCATTAGTTGCGCCTTTTCTTCACAAGAGAAATGGAGGATACATTACACTTTGGAGACACATCTGCAAAGTTTATAAGGGATCATTATAGGTCAATAGGGAAACTAATGGTAAAATGGCACATTACTCCTTGATTAGAAAGTCGATTTATATTTATGATAGAGGGTTGTAAATAACATAATCTTTTAAAGGCATTATCAAACTTTGTGACAAAGGTTTTAAAGTAGTTTTTGAAGCATCTCCATTTTGCTTCATTACAAAGATGATATCCATAAATGAATTAAAAAGAATCCTTTCTAATATGGTGCATAGATGTGGATAATGTCCCTATGGCTGTATTGTGTGAAAATTATCCCAAATATTACTCTGGTCCATGATCAGCAATGCCTATTTATCCTGAAGCATCCTATTTTCGATCTATTGATCTATAAGTTGTGTTTGTCTATTTAAAGGACTGTGGGACTTATGGCTAAACATGGACCTCATGTTTGCTCCAAACTCAAACCAAGTATGAGCAAACTGTTAGAGCCCACGTTCCAAAAGTATTTTTCTAACTTCTGTCTCTTCAATCCATCATACGACAAAGTTGTTTGATACTCCTTTCAGCGAGTTTCTCTACTATATGGTCAAAGCACAATACAAACCAACATTTTCTTTTAGAAAGAGACAAAAGAGTGATTTTATTTCAAAATACTAGACTCTTCTTTGGTTCGTTGCATTATAGGATTATTTATGCGGATCCCTCCGTGATAAGGACCCCAGCTTAGTCCGTTTGAAGAGGAACTAAAAATTGTTTTTCGACACAATTTTTATTGCGTTGGAGATGATCCTTATCTTTAGATGAAACGACACCTGTCTGGATGGCTTTGTTTTTAAAGGTCGAACCACGATAAGAAGCACCTTATAAATTTGAGTTTTCCAGAAGTTTTGGACCTAACTAACTTCTTAATAACTTATAATTGAAAATGAAAAGTTCAAATCACCTGAGTAAAGAATGTCATTGGAAGAATGATTATCAAATAATTAAATGGTTTAGTTTTCTGAATTTTGCAAAAGCTAATTGAATAAATCGAGCAATCGTAATTAAATTAATAATTCCTTGGTATCATGAAGATCATCTCTGACTACAAATGGACCATGAGATTAGCTTTGGTTGAAGACATAAGATAAGGATCTAAAATTGTTCGAATGCAATGTACTTGCCGTAGATCCATGTCATGTCCAGTTGAGAATTATCAAAGACACTAAGATAATGGAAAGGAATTTTGTGTTGAGCTCAGATCTCAAAATGGAGCTATTCGCATGCTTTATATGCTTTAATTAAGGACGTATCTAAGAAAATACAAATATTGTGAGTCAAATACTCTAATGAGATCACTAATGATTACATACAAGTTATGCCAAGCATCTAAACATATAGAGCATAGATGAAGTTACATACCGGAATCCGTTCTATCTTGCGTAGGATAGGTTTTGCAATAAACTAATCTAAGCTAACATTAAAGACTAAAATGAAAGGGTGTAAAAACAAGTTTCTCAAAGATAGGATAGCTATGCTCTGGCTCTTATGCAAATTGGAAATCTCAGGATAGGCTCCTCGCGTTGGGGTTGCAAACTATGGTGATGCTTGCTTCCCGAACCGGTATGGATTTAGCAAATCAAGTTTTAATCCTTTAAAATGACAAAACAGATGGTAGTGAATTTCATCAATGGTTATTCACCTTAGACTTCCTTTGACATGGCTCGGCTCGTAAGAGAATAACTAATGGTCTAAAGCCAAAAGCTTACCAAAATATTGGCAACTCAAAGTCATTTCCAAGTGATAAACTCACCTTTCAATGGCTATTGAAATTGGTTCTAACGGATTAATACAAAACTTGGAATTGAAAACCTCACCTTCCAATAGCTCGTAGGAGATAACTAATGGATAGAAATCCAAAAGCTTATCAAGTATTGGCCGTTGGAAGTTGTCCAAAGGAAATAAAAAACCAAACTTTGCATTAATGAACCTTTAATGAAAAACGTCTACCTTAACTTCCGGGTGCGAGAAATTTCCATGGGATTGCATCCAAGCCATCACATAACATCCATACTTTGAGAAACTAAAAGTTTTAGCCAATCATCCTCTGAGGAAAAGCCCTCAGAGGCTGTTTGGCTTCCAAGAAAATAAAATAGTAAAGAGAAAAGAGAGACGAGAGAGCTCTGTATATCACTAAGTGTAAAACGTAACACGCATGTTCTATATTTTCCAAGAGGTGATTTCCACCCCTTATATAGTCTTTACAAAAGCAAAAGCTTGTGATTGGTTAGTTACAAGGATAAGAAAGGAAATTACATCACAAAATACAAAGGAAAATATCTAAAGTGGAGTCGGCAAAAGCAGAGGAAAATTCGCACCACGCACGGGTTGTGCGAATTTTGAAGGTGTTATGCGAATTTCGCATAACACCTTGTGTCGTGCGAAATTTTCGCACAACCTGGAGCAGTTGGCTTCCGAAGGCCATATCTTCCTTATTTCAGCTCCAAATCGTACACGGTTTAAAGCGTTGGATTCTTGACTTCCAGAGCTTTGAAATGGTATATAGAATATAAAAAATGGACTTCGGGAAGTGCTCCAAAAGTGCGAAAGAAGACTGAAGCTGCTGTCATCTGTTTTCCTCTTCTCCATTGTTCTTTCCTTGCATACTTTGAACGACTTTGGAAAAGGGCTATGGAGCTCCAAAGCTTGGTTCTTCATGAATTTGAGCTTCCAAAAGCTTTGCCATAACTTGTCCAAGTAGCTCCTCCATCATTTGACATGCTTGAATTGATTCATAAGCTGATAAAAACATGTAAACTTGCCACAAAATGGTTAAAACCAATTACTAAGGACCTTAATGAATTAATTGGGTTAAATGAATATGATTACTACTCAAAGGTGCTTAAAACCATTATAATTAGGTCTACAAAATAGCACTTTTTGGTAGTAATCAAAGGTGGTTCAAGGCGAGGGTCTTTAGTGTTTGAAACCATTAATGGGAAGCAACTACCATTTTTCAAGAACCCTTTGGATAAAAACTTATTTGCTAAATACAAATCCGGTTTGGGAGATAACCATTCTTTATGTTATTGTCCTCAATGTGAGGAGAAGATCCGAAATTTCCCACTTTGCAACAGGAACCTGATCCTAGTAACCTATAGCTCCAAGAGATTTTCTCTTTGTAGTAATTTCAGTTGTTTAATGTTTGCTTAACTTAAAATCAACCCTTCCAATCAATCTTATTTTCATTAAAAACTAACTTTTAAAAAAGAAATCACAATTTCTCCTTTCATTAATGTCATGTGTACAATGAAAACTCGTCCTTGTGAACGATATTAGAGCCACTATACTATAGTAGCTTTGTCTTTGCTACCCTAGTATAATGTGTTGTAGGTGAGAAAATAAAGGCTATGCTTGATTAAGAAAAAACACCCAAGAGAGGGGTGAATTGGGTTTTTCAAATTCTTTTCAATAACAACAAGTTCAAGCAAAATATAAATGAAAGTAAAAAGATAGAGTTAGAGAATTTAAACTCGTGTTTTATAGTGGTTCGGCACTTTCTTGCATACGTTCACTCTCCTCAATCTCCTAACCGAGTGAGGGTTCCACTAACTTGAAGCTTCAACCAAGCTTCTAATCTTGTTACACTTGGATTCTAGCTCCAATGGGCTCTTACACAATCTCTTCAAGAATCACACCTCTTGAAGGCTTTAACACTTGGCTTTTACAAGAATAAAACACTCAACCTAGCTCAAAAATAGATCAAATACAAAACAAGGCTAGGATGACTCACAAAGGTGCACTAAGGAGTATGCAAATGATGATTTAATGCACCAAGAAGGAAATAAGAGCTTTTTGATCAAGAACAGGTAGGTAGACAATTGATTGCAAGTGTTCTCTTATTCATAAATGAAGTAGAGCTCTCAATTTATATGTTTCTAAGCTCAGGAGTCAAAAACAGCAAAAGGTACCCTCGACCGGTTGATCTAGGGGTCGACCAAATCACTAGTCGTTGGGCATTAAATGCTTTGACAGGTTACCGTTGCCTTGATCGGACCTTGAACGGACCTCGACCGGGAAGGGTGTGAACCTCAACCGGGAAGAGAAAGCTACTGGATGAGAGAGAGTGTTTTTGACACTCCTCGATCGGACAAGAGCAACCGATCGACCGGTTTCCCAACCAATTGAGCCGGTTGGCCATAGCATTGACCGGTTGAGCCTTTTAGCCCCGAAAACCTTCCTTTTTAAAAAACCTTTCTTTTCTACTACTTAGGCAAGGTCTTTAGGTGAATAAATATGCCAGTTTTAAAACATTTTGCCTAAGGTACATTTGATAGAACTCGGGTTTTAATGAATTTGAAAGTTTAAAGGATAAACCGAGTTTTTTCAAAGATGCATGAAATGGTATGAAAACCTTAAGTGCACCCATGCATTCATCTTACATTCAGTTCCTATGATAAAGGGACTTCCAATAATCTCGGTCTTGTATCCATTTGGGCCTTGGATGAATTTCCTAAATTATACCTGAGATTCTTTACCATTTAAAATAATTAGTCACTGAAACATGGTTTGTTATCATCAAAACCCGATTAGGAGAACCCTTGGGCTAACAATCTCCCCATTTTTGATGATGACAAACCTTGGTTATCTAGGAGAGAAGAAATCTCCCCCTCAAACCAAACATGGATCAATTAAAGCGAAAATTTTAAATGATAAACACGACATGCAAAATTTCAACAAGAAACAATGTGAATTCTGAAAATATCATATCATATATAATAACATCGCATATACACAAATCAAGACTAATGATATGGGAATGTCATGCATGTGTGTGTCCCTTAGATCCTAAAATTTCTCCCCCTTTGGCAACATAAAAAAGAAACGAAAAGGGGGTCTCGAAAATATCAAGATGGAGGTGGAGGAAACACTGAGTGAAGGTAAGCCATCATCTCCTCATGCTGCTGATCCATACGTTCCTCTATATGCCCAAGTCTCTACTCGAGATGCTCAAACTAAGTAGTGAAGCCGGTCTGATACTGATATATGCGATCCTCCATAGAGTAGAAGTGAGTATCACTGACGACTGCAAACTCCTCCATACGAGTCCCGAGAGAACTGATCTGAGCGGATAAATCCATCCAAGGCGCATAATCAGGTGCATGAGGTGCCTGAGATGGTATCTCTGGGTGAGGAGGCTCAGTGAAGGATAGCTCAGTGAAATATGGTCCCGCTGTGTACGCCGGCTTAGATATCATCGGCTCAGGAAAAGATGCCTCAAACTGAACACTCTCGGTCTGGAGTGGATGAGGAATGTCAAACTCGAGCCCTCTATGCTCAAAGTCTCTCTGAGGGTCTAGCCCACCCTCCATCTCTCGGATCTTGGCCTCCTCCTCATCTCCGAAATGCATCTGTTCTTGTCCCTGGTTCTGTGCTGGCGGTCGCTCAGCTCTCCTACTCCAAGAGCCATCAGGGGCCTTCTCAAACTTCATCCACCCCAGGGACTGCTTATCATACATGTCATAAGTGGTAGGGGCCTCAAAATCTGTCTCTCGGCTCAAGTCAACCCCAGCATCCTTAAATACTTTCGTGAGGAAGCGACCGTAGGGGAGTACTCGGGTCTTACTCTCGCAGCAAGATATCATATGCATCATCATCAAGTATCCTACATGAATCCGTCTCCCTATTAGAATGGAATCCACAATAAAAGCCTCGAGGTAGGAGACCTCATCTCAATGTCCGCCGCGTGGCAACAGGATAGAGCAGACCATGTGATGAAGGACACGACTGATCACTGTTAGGCTATGTGCAGAAGGTTTATCCATTCTCTGGGCATCGGCAAGTCCACACACCTTTGAATAGCCTCTCTAGGCTCAAATCCCGGCACCGTGGGCCAAACCTTGGACTCATACACCCTGAGTCCAACTGACTGAACATCCGAAATTCGACAAATACTCTCCGAACTCAAGGTGATCTCAACTCCTCTGACGGTGGAAGTGATCGGTCCTCCAAGTCCGTAGGTCACCTGCGAGTAGAAAACACGCACCAGAGTCGGGAAGATGGGCTCCAAAATAGTCACCACTGGTAGCCATCCCATCCATCCAAATATCCCCTCAAATCCAAAGTACTGAAGTTGGGAGAAATTGATGTTTCTCCCTAGAACAACTTTTCTCTGGGCGAACTTTTGTTTGTACCTCTGATAGTCTTCGACAGAACTGAAGAGAGCAGTGTCGTACCTCGCCTTTCGGCGAGCCTCGAACTGATCCGGTTGTGATAGCTCAACAGGGCGCTTGCCCTGAGCCCTAGAGGCGGTTGTCTCTCTCCTAGGCGCCATAAAAAAGGCTGAGGTGAAGAAGGCGAAGCTCGAAGAGAGGGATGCACACACACCTGAAAGCCCTAGACGTGCGGGAAAGCACTGACACAAGCTGTGACCCGCGGTCTGAGGAGAAAGATGTCCAAATGAGAAGCCCTGGGTCCCAAATCCCAAACCCTAGCCTCCAAAACTCAATCTGTACCTCTTAGAAGGCTGCAATGATGTCAAAGATCGCTTGTGGGCAGCTGGAATGGCACAAGGCTTGAAGAACCAGAAGAAAATGATGAAAAACTGAGGTGCGAGAGGCTCTTTAAATTCCTAGCCCCGACGAACCGGTCGACCGATTCCCCAACCGGTCGACCGCTTGGTCAACGGTCAATGCTTCGGTTTTTGTGCATTTCCTTGTCTCGTGATCCTTTTCCTACCCTTTTCAGTTGAAATCCCCAATTTTTTATGTCCAATGCCAAGGGAATTTTGATTTTTGGTCAAAATTTGACCTTTTTCCTAAGTGTATTTCTATATGATGCAAAAAATATGTAAAGTTCATGTAATTATAAGGTATATTCAATGAGAATTCAACAAGCAATCATAAGATCATAAAGAAATCACCCCTAATTGTCTTCTAATATCAACAAATTGCTCTTCACTTAGAGGTTTTGTAAAAATATCGGCAAGTTGATCCTTAGTGTTTACAAATTCAAGAATAATATCACCTTTTTATGCATGGTTTCTAAGAAAATGATGTCTAATTTCTATATGCTTGGTCCTAGAGTGTTGCACGAGATTTTTTGAAATGTTTATGGCACTAGTGTTATCACATTTAATAGGAACATGCTCAAAAGACAAATTAAAGTCATTAAGAGTTTTTTCATCCAAAGGATTTGTGCACAACACAAACCGATTGCTATGTACTCGGCTTCCACCGTTGACAAGGCTACTGAATTTTGTTTCTTACTATGCCATGAAACAAGTGAGTGTCGTAGGAAATGACAAGTGCCACTAGTGCTTTTCCTTTCAACTTTACAACCGGAAAAGTCGGCATCCGAGTATCCAATTAATTCAAAGTTATCACCCTTAGGATACCATAGGCCTATGTCCATTGTCTCTTTCAAATATCTAAGAATTAGTTTTATGACACTTAAGTGAGATTCTTTAGGACAAGATTGAAATCTAGCACACAAGCATACACTATACATGATATCGGATCTACTAGCGGTTAAATATAGCAAAGAACCTATCATGCCCCTATACATAGTTGAGCCAATGGATTTACATTTTTCATCTTTGTCAAGCTTGATGGAGGAGCTCCTTAGAGTCTTCATTGTTTTAGCTTATTCCATGTTGAATCTTTTGAGAAGATTTCTTATATATTGTGCTTGATTGATGAAGGTTCCTTCCTTTAGTTGCTTGATTTGAAGTCCAAGGAAGAAGTTAAGTTCTCTCATCATGCTCATTTTGAACTCACTATGCATGCATTTGGAAAATTCTTCACAAAGAGAAACATTAGTAGCTCCAAAAATGATGTCATCTACGTATATTTGCACTAAGAACATGTCACTTTCCTTGGTTTTTATGAAAAGAGTTGGGTCAATTTTTCCCATTTTAAAACCCTTTTTTAAGAGAAATTTACTCAATCTTTCATACCATGCTCTAGGTGCTTGCTTCAAACCATAAAGCGGCTTTTTAAGTTTAAAAACATGATTAGGAAAGTTAAAAATTTGAAATCCGGGTGGTTTTTCAACATATACTTCTTCATTTACAAAACCATTTAAGAAGACACTTTTCACATCCATTTGATACAAGACAAAGTATTTAAAACATGCAAATGCAAGTATCATTCTAATGGCTTCTAATCTAGCTACGGGCGCAAAGGTTTCTTCATAATCTATCCTCTCTTCTTGATTAAAACCTTGGGCTACCAATCTTGCTTTATTTCTAACAATTATGCCATTTCATCCATTTTATTTCTAAAGACCCATCTAGTTCCAATAACATTTTGATTTGAGGGTCTAGCCACTAATTCCCATACGTCACTTCTTTCAAATTGATTTAACTCTTCTTGCATGGCAATCATCCAATTTTCATCAACTAGAGCATCATTTATATTTTTAGGTTCAATTTGAGAGATAAAAGCAAGATTATTGCAAATGTTTTTTAGAGATGATCTAGTTCTTACCCCACTAGATGGATTACCTATAATTTGATCTTGTGGGTGGTTGATCACAAACTTCCAATCTTTAGGAAGGTCTTGGCTTTATTCACCTTGTACTTGATGAGGAGAGGGTAGTGCCAAAGGTGATTCTTCTTTCTTGGGATTCTCTCCAATTTCTTCTTGTTGCCTTCTGTCTTCAATTTGCAATTTTACCATGGAGGTCTCCAAGCCTAAATCATCATCAAAGCTTTCTCTTTCTTGGAAAGAATTTTTAGATTCATAAAAAATGACATGGATGGACTCCTCTACAACCATGGTTCTTTTGTTAAAAACTTTAAAAGCTTTACTTGAAGTTGAATAACCAAGAAAAATTCCAACATCCGATTTTGCATCAAATTTTCCAAGATTGTCTTTGGTGTTTAATATAAAGCATTTGCATCCAAAGACTTTGAAATAGCTAATGTTGGGTTTCTTGTTTTTCCAAAGCTCATAGGGAGTTTTCTTAAGAATGGGCCTCAAAAGTATTCTATTTAAAACATAACATGAAGTGTTAACTGTTTCGGCCCAAAAATATTTTGGTAAGTTGTTTTCATTTAGCATGGTTCTAGCCATTTCTTGAAGAGTTCTATTTTTCCTTTCAACTACCCCATTTTGTTGAGGAGTTCTAGGAGACCAAAAATTATGGTTAATACCATGCTTATTGCAATAGTCTTCAAAATCAATATTTTCAAGTTCTCTCCCATGATCACTTCTTATACAAGTGATTGTGAAACCTTTTTCATTTTGAACTTTGTTGCAAAACTTTGAAAACTCATAAAAGGCTTCATTCTTTTGACTTAAAAACAAGACCCAAGTGTATCTAGAGAAGTCATCCACAATAACATATGCATAAAATTTTCCTCCAAGACTTAGTGTCCTAAAGGGACCAAATAAATCCATATGCAACAACTCAAGAGGTCTAGATTTTGAAATAAAATTTTTGTTTTTAAAAGAATTTTTTATTTGCTTTCCCATTTGACAAGCTTCACAAACTTTGTCCTTTTGAAAATTTACTTTGGGAAGGCCTCTAACAAGTTCATCTTTGTTGAGTTGGGAAATGAGGTCCATGTTAGCATGTCCCAACCTCCTATGCCACAACCAACTTTGATCATGCATGCTTGAAAAGCATCTATCATGGCCATCATATTTTGAAATATTAATAGCATAGACATTATTACATCTATGGCCCATGAAGATGGTTTTATCATTTTGAATATCTTTGATAATGCAATGAGATGCTTCAAAAACTACTTTAAAACCTTTGTCACAAAGTTGACTAATGCTTAAAAGATTATGTTTTAAACCATCTACTAATAAAACACTTTCAATAAGGGAGAATGTGCCATTACCAATGTTGCCTTGACCAATGATCCTTCCTTTTGCATTGTCTCCAAAAGTAATGTATCCTCCATTTCTCTTTGTGAGGAAAGCAAACTTGGATTCATCTCCGGTCATGTGTCTTGAGCATCCACTATCCAAGAACCACTTATCCTTCTTTGAACCCTACAAAATAAAATTTAAGAAGATTTAGGTACTCATATCTTTTTGGGTCCTTGAGGGTTAGACTTTGGATTTTTCAATCCAAACCTTTTTAACCTTAGTGTTTGAATTTTTTTGAGATCCATTTCTTAAGGGACATGTGCTACTAATGTGCCCTCCTCTTCCACAAAAGTTACAAATAGTAGAGGGACTTGTACTTGAGGATTCTTTTACAAAATAGTTTTTAAAATACTTTTGATTCTTTGAGGATTTGAATCCTAGCCCTTGTTTATCAAAAACACATTTTTGGCTAGCTAAGATCATTTCAAAGGATTTTTGTCTACAAGAAAAAATTGAAAGAGAAGAGGCCAACCATTCATTTTTCTTTTTTAAAACCTTATTTTCACTTCTCAAAATCTCATTTTCTTTTTCAAGATGAGTTTTAGATATTTCATCAATTGAAAATTTTTCTTTCACTTCTTCAAGTTCTTGAATTTTCTTTTTGAGAGAATTATTTTTCAAACTAAGTTTTTCAAAATCCTCATATAATTCTTCAAAAACATTATGCATATCTTCATCACTAAAGTTAGAGTTTACCTCATCAAGATCATCTATTGCCATGAAGCACATGTTTGCCACTTCTTTCTCCTTTTCTTCTTCGAAAGATTCTTCACTATCACTCCAAGTGGCCATCATTGCCTTTTTCATTCTTCTCTTGGCTTCACTTTTGTAGAGAGGACAATCATATTTGATGTGTCCTGGTTTTTTGCATTTGAAACATACCAAGTCTCTTTTTTCTTTCCATTTCTCCTTGTCACCATAAGATGATGATTCCTTTTTAGAAAGGTATTTTCTAGAGGTAAATTTTCTTCCTCTCTCTCATGTATTTGTTAAGCTTTCTTGTGATGAGGCTAAATCATCATCTTCCTCACTTGGTTTTTCTTCTTCAACATCTTCTTCTTCCTTGTTTGTAGCTTTGAGAGCTATGCTCTTCTTCTTTTTGTCTTCACCCTCTTGAAGCTTATTTGCCAAGTTAATCTCATATGTCATCAATGACCCTATGAGTTCTTCCATAGGTAGCTTAGTCAAATCTTTTGCTTCTTGAATTGTGGTGACTGTAGTATGCCACTTTGATGGAAGTGACCTCAATATCTTCATCACCTTCTCGGATTCCTTGTAGGTTTTTCCCAAAGCTTCAAGACCATTGACAATGTCGGTGAACCTAGTAATCATCTCAACAATAGTCTCATTTTCTTTCATTGAAAACAATTCATAATTATGAACAAGTAAATTAATTTTTGACTCTTTTACTTGATTTGTTCCTTCATGAGTTATTTCAAGTAATCTCCAAATTTCTTTAGCTGATTTGCATTGACAAATTCTATTGTATTCATTTCTATCCATAGCACATTGCAAAGTAAAAACATCCTTAGTATTTAATTGAAAATTTCTTTTATCAAGCTCATTCCATTCTTGCTTGGGTTTTGGAACCAAAACTCCATCAACTAGCTTAGTAGGAAAAGTTGGACTATCTTCAATGACATCTCATACATCTAAATCGGTTGATTGTAAAAGCCAAGTCATTTTATTTTTCCAATAGGGATAATCAATTCCCATAAAGAATGGAGCTCTATGTCTTGCAAAAATTTCAGTGTGAGATGAGCTTGATGGAATAGCCATTTCCTCTTATACTATTAAGTCTTAAACAAGAGGTCTAGCTCTGATAATAATTGAGAAAATAAAGGCTATGCTTGATTAAGAAAAACACCCAAGATGGGGGTGAATTGGGTTTTTCAAAATCTTTTCAATAACAAGAAGTTCAAACAAAATATAAATGAAAGTAAAGAGATAGAGTTAGAGAATTCAAACTCGTGTTTTATAGTGGTTTGACACTTCCTTGCCTACGCCAACTCTCCTCAATCTCCTAACCGAGTGAGGGTTCCACTAACTTGAAGCTTCAACCAAGCTTCTAATCTTGTTACACTTGGATTCCGACTGCAATGGGCTCTTACACAATCTCTTCAAGAATCACACCTCTTGAAGGCTTTAACACTTGGCTTTTACAAGAATAAAACACTCAACCTAGCTCAAAAATAAATCAAATACAAAACAAGGCTAGGATGACTCACAAAGGTGCATTAAGGAGTATACAAGTGATGATTTAATGCACCAAGAAGGAAATGAGAGCTTTTTGATCAAGAATAGGTAGGTAGACAGTTGATTGCAAGTGTTCTCTTATTCATAAATGAAGTGGAGCTCTCAATTTATAGGTTTTTAAGATCGGGAGTCAAAAACAGCAAAAGGTACCCTCGATCGGTCGAGCTAGGGGTTGACCGAATCACTAGCCGTTGGGCATTAAATGCTTTGACAGGTTACCGTTGCCTCGACCGGACCTTGATCGGACCTCGACCGGGAAGGGTGTGAACCTCAACCGGGAAAAGAAAGCTACTGGATGAGAGAGAGTGTTTTTGACACTCCTCAACTGGACAAGGGCAACCGGTTGACCGGTTCTCCAACCAGTTGAGCCGGTTGGCCATAGCCTCGATCGGTTGAGCCTTTTGGCCTTGAAAACCTTCCTTTTTAAAAAACCTTTCTTTTCTACTACTTAGGCAAGGTCTTTAGGTGAATAAATATGCCAGTTTTAAAACATTTTGCCTAAGGTACATTTGATAGAACTCGGGTTTTAATGAATTTGAAAGTTTAAAGGATAAACCGAGTTTTTTCAAAGATGCATGAAATGGTATGAAAACCTTAACTGCACCCATGCATTCATCTTACATTCATTTCCTATGATCAAGGGACTTCCAATAATCTCGGTCTTGCATCCATTTGGCCCTTGGATGAATTTCCTAAATTATACCTGAGATTCTTTACCATTTAAAACAATTAGTCACTTAACCATGGTTTGTTATCATCAAACCCCGATTAGGAGAACCCTTGGGCTAATAGTAGGTTTTATAAATGTTTTGATAAACACCCGACTGGGCATCGAATCAGATGCCTAGTAAACCTCGGTTGTAGGTCCCGAAGAACCATATCAATCTGATCTTACTCCTTAGGCCTATCTATCATACCAGCCACATCTGCCCTCCAATGACTGACAAAGGAAGAAATAGACTCATTTGGCCTCTATCTAGTGGCCTTCAACTCTTGTCTAGATACATCAATGTCGGCATTAAAAGCAAACTGACTTAGGAACTCATGAGTCACATTCTCCCAGGTACAGAGTCTTGAAGGCTCAACTGAAGCAAACCACCTCTAAGCTGCCCCACTAAGTGACATGGACAAGAAGGCCACCAATTGTGCATCATCTATCCCGTGTGCTCTCATGACTATGCTGTATAGTCTCAAGTGGATCTTGGGACAACCAATCCCACTATAACGCTTAATGTCTGGCATGCAAAACTTGGCAGGCAAGCTTGCCACCGGTATGCCATCCCAAGTCAAACCTCCATCGTGCAATTTGATCTATCTCATCCTGGACTCAAGCCTCTCAACCTTGGCCTCCTGATTACTACTCAAAAAGTGCTATTTTATAGCTTGTAATTAACTCTTTTAAACACTTTTGAGTAGCAGTTATTACCTTTTAACCCAATTAACATATTAAGGACCTTTGCAATCATTTCTAATCAAAGTGTGTAAGTTTTGGTGTTTTTGTTAGTAATTTGATCACCAAAGCAATCCAAGATTGAGGAGAGTTCTTTGGAATCCATGGCAAAGCAATGGAAAGCTCAGAAACATGAAGAACCGAAGCTTTGAAGTCCTTTGCCATAAGCAAATCCGGAATGCAAGGAGGGGAAGCAAAGAGAAATCTAACATGAAGCATTCTTGATGACAGTCATGTCAGCCACTTTTGGAGCACTCCCTGGAGTCCAATTTATACATGCTATATGTTGTTTCGAAGCTCAGGAAGTCAACAATCCAATTCTTCAAACGGTGCATGATTCGGAGTTGAAATGAAGGAGTTACAGCCATTGGAAGCCGATCACTCCAAGCTGAAGGCAAATTTTGCACGGCTGCGAAATCAGCCTTGGGCTGCGAAATGGTTGTCCTTTTGCTGCGAAATTTCGCAGCCCTCTTGCACACACAGCTGCGGTGTTCTCCTGAAGCTTCCTGACATTTGCGACCGACATTTTGAGATATTTTTCTTTAGATATTTGATGTCTAAATCCCCAAACTCTCCTTGTAACCCACCTATCATAGGATTCCTTAGTCTTTAAGTAAGAACAAAGGGTGAATAACCCCTTATATATAGTTTTGTAATTTTCTTTACAAATCATCTCGGGAGCTTGTTCTCAGAAACGCATCCTTTGTACAATTTTGCAAGGAAGTAAAATATAGAGCCTTTGCTCTGCCTTACCTTCTCGTTTTGATTGTATTGTATATTATTTACTTTTTATTTCTAGCCAATCAAACTCTGAGGATTTTTCCTCAGAGGATCAGCGGCTAGGCTCTTTGTCTCTTGGAGTGAAGAAAGCCGGGTAAGTTTCCTCATGCATAAATTGGAAGTTTTGTTGTTTTAGTTTTTAATGAAGAGAAAGTGTGACCCGTTAATGGTTTTTATCTTTTTAGTTAATTTAAAACGCCTTTAAATCACCTGGCCAACACTTGGTAAGGCAAGTGATCTCCATCCATTGAGATGCACTTGTTTATCTCTTGCGAGCCTTTGGGAGGTGGTTTAGAGGTAGGATTTTCTAGAATAGCCAACACTTGGTAAGCTTTTGGACTCCAAGGAGACATCCATTAGTTATCTCTTGCGAGCTTTTGACGGGTAATCCAAGGTTAAAGATCACCTTGAATGGCAAATGCTAGGTGAGAGGCATGAGCCATTGCAAGGTGCATTAGTGAGAGGGATTTAGTGTTTGAACCCATTAAGGGGAATCATCTGTACCACACCGGTTAGAGAATTAACTATATGTTAATTCTCTAATGCGAGGAAAAGAAACAAGTGACCGAAACTCCCTTTTTGTATAAGGAATCTGAACCTAGTGATTTGAAACTCCAAGAAACACTTTTCTTTGTAATTAAAATCAATTACTACTATTTTTGGTTAGCTTAAAACCAATCCTTTTTCAAACATCTTTATGTTTTCTTTTAAAGCTAACCTTGAAATGAAAAGACACCAATTCGACTTTGAATTGATATCAATTGTGAAGTGAAAACCCATCCCAGTGAACGACCCTAGAGCCACTATGCTATGCTAGCTAAGGCTATCCTAGTACATGGTGTAATAGGTTATAAATTTTGTTGATTACTCCCTTCTAAGGACCACAATCAAGGGACACCAGCTGGACATGTATCAAATGGCACCACTGTCAGGGACCATTGAGAGGACATGAATCAGCTGAGACACCAATTGGGAACGTATCACCTCCTGCTCAACCAATTTAGTATCGTCAATAGTAGGAACAATGGGAGGTGGCATTGTGATAGTAGGTGGTGGAATGGTCTTATATGATATGCTAGATGGAATGGAATACCAAGTGAAACCCTAGGTGGAAGTATGTTGTCTGAGATGTATGAGGAACTGTCTCATCAATGACCATGCCAACTGGATGAGGATCCTGGTGAAAACTCTCTATCTGATCCAAGTGTTTGCTGACTCTTGCCATGAACTTCTGAATAGAAGCAAGTGTGGAAGCTAGCTCATCAAACATCTCAACAAAACTATTTAAACTCTTATGTGAATCTGCTTTAATCAATCAGCCTCCAACTCTCTTCCAAGAATGTGATTCCAGACTCAACCAACTCCTAAACTGACTCCCTACAAGACACAAGATATAGAACCCTAAAAGAAAACCATATAACATGCAAGCACATGGTCATGGGGTGGTAATTTGAAATCTTGATGTATGATGAAAACTCTAGAGTCATAAAAGGGTCCATTGTGAGATGGCAACAAATGTGACTAGAGAATTCCTATAAATAATCCAAGATGAAAGAAGTGTGAGAAGCACACTATCACGAGATCAATATCCCATTCTTTGTTTGATCATTGATTCAATTTTCAACTCGATGCTCACATTTTCATTACGGAAAGGTGAAAGACAGGTTTTCACATTTACACTTTTTTCGAGAGATTCGCCCATACGCTTCCATTTAATGGCGAACTCGCTTGTTATTTAAAAAAGATTTAATTCTTTTAGAAAATAACTTGGAGTTGCCACTTATTTTTGTTTTATTTTAAGGGAAAACAAAATAAGAAAGAAAACCCTAAGTGTGACTCCTTATTTGGAAAAGATGGTTTATGAAAAACCAAATTTGGGCTTGGGGGTCAAGTTACTTATTGGGAAGGTACGGTAAAGACCGTAGCACCCCTCTAAGCCCTTAAAATGGGTCTCTACTAAATAGAATGAAGCATATATGGCAACTGATTGAACAAACATGAATACCAAAAGATATCAATCTAAAAATAATCGAATGAACAAAAAAGATAGAAAGTGTACCTAAGTAATGAGCTAACTGGACCAAAACGACAAGCTCCTCTTCTCCTCAATTCTTTTTCTCACGGTCCTCTCATTATGCTCACAGCTATCCTTTTGCTCTATTTTTTGTAGCTTCCCCATCCTTTTCTAGCTGGTTGCTCCTCACATTTTCTTTTCAGTCCAGCTATCTTTTTCTACAGCTCTCTTTCCCTACAGTTCTCCAGCTGCTACTACTCTCTATCACCCAGTTCTTACCCCTCTCTGCTAAAAAAAAAAAATCAAACTCTCACCGAAAAGTTTCCTCTCTACTTCCCTTCTTAGCTAGTAATCTCTCCCAAGCAACCTTACCTTTCCACAAGATCACTATTCAATTCTTTTTTTTTCTTCCTATTTCAGTTCTCTCTAGGAAAACCTCCCATCTCTGAATCTCTCTCAAGCCTCTCCCTGGTTTTCTCCCCCCCTTTCCAAATCTTTTCCTCTAAGCTACCCAAAAAAAAAAAAAAAAAACATTTCCCCTTGTAATGGCTTGCAGCAATTTTTCACCATCTTCCCAAACGGTCTCTAGAATATTCTCCAGCACGTGTCATTCTCTGATTCCTCAAGAAAATATCACTACCAGCCTACTCCATGCACATGCCGCCAAAACTTCCTAATAGTGGTAAAAAAAGTTCTCCCAAAAATAACCAAAAACTTAGACCAAAATAAGGGTCTACAAATATGCCCCTCTTCGGTAGAGATCACAAGTGTAATGAATGGATCACAAATACATGAGAGATGAATGGAATGAAGTGAACAGTACTGAAGAATAGAAAAGACCCCGAATTTTAGTCAAAATACAATAACACGATAAGCTTGAGATCCAGGGCACCTACTAAGGAGGTGAGACTCTAGATAAAGATACAACCAATGCGAGGGGTATATATCCAATGAATAGCATTGGACCATGATACAATGAACAATACAAATATGATTGAGATAAGGAGTGATCGACACACAAAAAAAGAACTCACGCCCTTCTTCCTCCACACCACATTGCCACACAACCCTCCTCATTTCCTTCCTTCCATTTTTTTTTCTTTTTCATTTTTTTTTATTTTCCAAAAATAAAAATAAAAACCATCAATTCCTCTCGTTGCGGGCAAGACTGGCGACTCCCTCATTTCCTCTCTCATTCTTCCATTTCCTCAACTTTCTCTCACTTTCTCATTTTTCCAAAATTTGAAATTGTGTAAGTTCTTTTTTTCCTTTTGATTTTAATAGTGATTGTTGTTGAAATTGGGCTTGTGTTTGTTTGTGAGCCTTATGTTTGGGCTTTAAGATTTGGATATGGGATTATGCATTTTTGTTTATTTGTGGGCCATATGTTTGGGCTTTGAGATTTGGGTATACATATTGTTTTTCTTATTTCGACTTGGGCCTATTGTTTATTGGTTATTTATTTGGGCTTATAGGATTGGGCTTGAGACATTATTTCCTTTGACCATGTCTATTATTAATGTGGACTTGTTAATTGATATGAATTTTGGGCCCACAATATGGGTGAAATTTCTTGGATGACTTAAATATTTGATATAGGTTTGGCTAATTTGAATTATTTAAGTTGGACATGGGACAATTGTGGTGTTTATTAAATTAGGCTTGGATTATGAGATATCAAATTTAGGCCTAATTGAATTTATTTTGTTTTGTGATATTTTGTGTTTGGCTAATTATGTTGTATTTTGTCTATTAATTTGGAAATTTTGGATTAAGGCCTATGGCATGTGAGATATTTTTGTTGGATTATATTTGCTAATTTGGGCTTATTTTAATTGATGAAATTTGTTGGACTAATTTGGAAATTGAATTTGAGCTTGAATATCTATTTTGAATTTTATATATTTTTAGATATTTACATTTGGTTTATTTTTGTTTTTGCATGGGCCTATTATGTAATTGTGTTGGCTAAGTATGGATTTATGACATGTTGAGTATGGAATTTCATGGAAGAAAGTGAGACTCGAAAAATTGTAGAAAGACATTGAAGTTGTTGTAAGCTTATTTGAATAAACATTTTATTTCCCACTTTTAATAAAATAATAATTTTAAAATATTATTCTTAATTAAAGAAAGTTTTTTTTTTTTAACAAAAATTCATAAAAATGCTTTTAGAAAGATAAAAAAAATAAAATCGTTTTTAATAGAATTTGAAATTTTGATTTAAATAAAATTGTCCAAAAATTTCTTCATTTAATAAGAATTGTCCAAAAATTGTTTTGTAAAAAATATTGTCCCCAAAATTATTTTTTAATTAAAAATTCTTTTGCAAATATTTTAATTTTTTTTTAATTTGCATAAATCATTTTTTCTTAAATGAAAACAAATTGAAATATTTTTTTAAATAAAATTGTAAAAATTCATTATTATTATTTTTTTTTTTTTGTAAAAGCAAGTAAAAATAATTAATGTTGCTAAATTGAAATTTTGTAATTAATTCTTTTGATATAATAAGTGTAAATAATTTTTTTTTGAAAATTAAATGCAAATGAAATTAAATCAAATCACTTGAAAAAAATATTTTGTAAATAAATAAATTGAAATCACTCATTCAAAATCATTTTTAATAAAATCCTTTGAAATTTCTTGAAAACTATTTTTTTAATATCTTTTTTTTTATTTAGTTCAATAAATCATTTTGCATAATTCTATTGTCATTTATTTTGTACATTCTTTTAATTTTATTTTATTATTACTTTTGTGTACATTGATTTATGTTATTAATTTTGGTATCCATGATTAATTAGTTAATTGCCATAATTCCTTCAAATCATTTAGTAGAGACCGTATGTATACGGGCTTATAGGGGTGCTACGACTCACCATTGTACCTTCCCAATAGGTAACCTGACCTTTAGACCCAGACATGATTTTTCACAGACTTGTTTTTCCAAATAAGAAGTCACACTCAAAGTTTTCTTTCTTATTTTGTATTTTATTAAATAAATAAATAAATAATAAGTGACAACTCCAAGTTTTTTTTTTCTTCTAAAAATCATATTTTTCACTAAATAAATAAAAAAAACGAATTTCGCCATCGAGTGGGAATGCATCGTGCGAAATGTCGGGTCCACAATAGTATTCCAAAAATAAATATCTTAATGCTTATATAATATAATATAAATTAATATATATTTTTTGTGTATATAGATATCATAAATTAATTAGAATCAAATTATTATAAATAAATTAATTTTAATTATCATGTCTTTTGTATAATAACTAAATACAAAATAAATATAAATTAATAAATAAAATTATCAATATTTTAATAAAAAAATATTTATCATAATATACCTAAATTATATAGATGTGTATAAAATAAGTTTTCAAGTCATAAACATGATTATTGAATATTATAAATTAATATTATACATTTATCAATTTCTTATATAAAATAACTTTTAAGTCTATTATTACTTCTTATATCATTTTTCAAGTTTTTTTTTTCAATATTTTCATAAATTTTGATCAATTTTTGTGTCACTTATATTTTATGCCAAAATGTTTATCAATATTTTTTGATATATCACGATATATTTGTAAAATCAAATGATTTATATATTCATAATCGATATTTTCATCCTTGGGTACATTTGAATAAAATTATGAATACTTTTAAATAAAAAGTAATTATACATGTATCATCATGTTTTATATCATTGGATATATTCAAATTTTAATTCATCATTTTCATATTAAATATGCTTTTAAATTTCATGTATTATCATGAAACACAAATTTTATAATGCATATATTTTTTTCTTTTATATAAAAAAAAAATCAATATGTATTGTTGCTTATTTTTTTCTTTTTGGAGTTTTTTCTAATATTTTTTCATATAAATTTTGATTGATTTCTATATCATCAATATTTTTTATCCAAAGATTGTATGACATTTTCTAATATTTTCCATAACATAAAACTAGCAATATTTCCAAAATTTTTAATATTTTTGTACATGCAAATTTTGTAGACAAAAAATAAAAATAAAAAATAAAATAAAAATCCTCTAATTTGGTCACTATGATCACAATCAAAGGGATGATGACATGAGTATTTTCTTATAATTGAAGATCAATTGAGGGCCTAGCATGGTTTAATCTCTTATAACTTTGAAGATGGTGAAAAGTATGTGTGGTACTTTATTTGCTTTCTCAAACTTGTAGGATGTCTTGTGAAGTCTTTTTCTCATTGTGAAACCTTTTTTCCCTTAAAAGTTTTTTCAATATCCTCTCCATTGAAGGAAGTTAGTATTATTTATAGGCCAAATTAGGGAATTAAAATTGAAATCCTCAAGATTTGGTTGCTTAATTCAAAGAATTCGGTTCCTTGATTTTAGCAACTTATCTCTTTAATTTAGGAATTTTCCAACAAGAGAGTATTTATTTCTAATTCTCTCTTAACTTCAATTATTTGATTTTATTTAATCTTGTAAGACTTAATTTCGTACCATTTCAAATTTCGCTAGATATTGCCTTTTGAATTGCATATCATGTAAGGAATATTTGGATTTCTCCATTCCAACCTTGGATCACCTAAGGTGTATGCAATATTACTAAGGCTCTCTAAATCTAATTAGTGGAAGCATATAGGCATAAAAAAAACTTAGATATAGAGGGTTTGATGCATTATACTTGTGATTTGGATGTTCCTATATCGATTCCAATATGATAAAAAGGCTTCGTAGGCGTTGTAGGTCTCATATATCGAATAACCTTTTGCTTAATCACTATTTTTTTTCATCCATCTAAGCCTTAAAAAAGGGTGGTCTTTTCTTTAGAAAGGGAGATTAGAGTTTCTCTCTGGAGTCTGAAAAACGAGAGTATAGATTAGAGCCCTTAACTCCTAAAGGGGTTTATATAGGCTTCTTTAGGGGCTTAAGTAACTTGAGTCCAACTCGAGCTTAGATCACTTAATCTAACCCACTTAGGTCCTAATTAATTTATTCAACCTATTAGGTTCCAAATAATTAATTAACCTAGTCAAGAAAAACTATTCATAAGATCCAATACAATCTTATATTTTACCAAAACACTCTTGTGCATATATATATATATATATATATATATGAATTAAGAACAAAAAAATTCCCTCATAAAATGTGTCACCATGAATCAAGAGTTTGAGTAAAGAACATTGGAACCCATAAGAAAATACTAACTTCATTAAAATCTAATTCTAAAATTGACTCAGCATCCTACTATGAAGAATCAATTGTACTATAGTATTCTATGACATTACAATGAGATACAACTCAAATCCATGACCTACTATCCACCACATGCAAACTCTCAATGAAATAGTGTCAATAATCAACGAGGTAGATGCTATCAACCTCTTAAGACTACCTCTCTAATTCTTGAGTTATAGATCCTCCTATTATCGAATCAACTGATGTACTCTAGCTCACAAAGATCATATGTCAAATTCCAATTAAGGAATTACAACATCCATAGTTTTCTTAATCACATATCTTTAGGATCATATAAGGGGATACAATGTCTTAAACCTATGAGATATCGTGGTGCTTTTATCGAGAATACCTATTACCACCTACCTTAATCAATAGTGACTTAATCCATAGGGAATATATATGAATACCTTAGGATCTCACCCATTGGTCAAAACCACTAATTAACCTTAGCATTAGCTTAATATTCTCTTGAGGTTGAGAGTCCAAGTAGCATAGTAGCTTGGTGAATCATGACTACTTGATAGCTAATATTATGATTTACTATAAATCCTGTCCAATGTGTAACCATACACATTAGTGCACCGCCATAGGAAAACTATCTTAATGACCAAAACAAGTTATTCCTTCAATTAGGAAGTAGTGCACTACAGTTTTTGTTGGATTTACCTAATTCTATGAACTCACTATAAACTACTTGTCATCCTATAAGGAACCCATGACTTAGATTTTTTGTACAACGTATAATACACCTAAGTCATGTATAATGTAAGTGATAGGGGCGTGAAAACTCAAATAATAATTAATGCAAACAAGGGTTTAAGAAGGAAATTGGAATCATAAAGAAAGTAATTTATTAATGAAATTATATTATGTTTCATTGTGTCATACTTTCAAGGGCTCTCTCTTAACAAACTTCATTAGCCTGAAAGCATCCTAAGTATACATTTAACACCTATGCTATTCTATGTCCATCAAAGACTCTAGTAAATAAAATCTTAGTGAAGGGATCTACCAAGGCTTTCCTCTTTCTATAGTGAATAGGAAGATTGGTGTATAAAAAATGAAGCCTTAAACCCTTAAGGGGGTTTATATGGGCTTCCTAGTGAGCTTAATTGACTTGAGCCCATCTTAAGCTTATTGTCATGGAATTAGGCCTTTCCTAAGCTCATATGTGGCACTTAGAGAACTCACCCAGCTTGAAAGTTGCTAAGTCAGCCTTCCTCTTAATGCTTAGTTCGCTAGGCTAAGATGCACACGATTTAGAAGCTAAGATAATCGTAGGCAACACTTAAAGAATAGGAAGCTTTTATTACTCAAAGGAAGCTTTACAAGTGCTTGGAAGCTCACTTACTTAGTTGGTTAGGTTCTTGGGTGGTGTCTTGGCCAAATGAGGCCTTAACTTATTTATAGGCACCTTAGGAAGTCTCCAGAACCTTGAAAGGTTCCTTACAAATCAGGAATAATCTAGAAGCTCCTACACTAGTCTATGTACAAGGGTATGTACAAGGTGACTTTGGAAGATTTTAGAACACCCCACACTATTCTAATGCTCTCCTAGCCAAGTGTAAAGATGTGTGGACATCTTTAGTCTTCTCTAGAAGCTTCCATACTCTTCCACTTTGTAGTTAAGTGTAGATGTCTCTAGGGGTCTCTAAAAGCTTCCCACCTCCTATATAAGCCCATGGGGAGGTCATTTGAAGCATCTTGTGACACTCTCCCCCACCCATGTTGTTGACGTCCCCGTCATTGCCTTTTCTTGAAACCTCTCGATGTGTTTCTAGAACCTTCTCAAGGAATCCGCATGTTCCCAACTTGCCTGCCTCTTAGGTAGTCCTTTCCATTGGACTAGATACTCTATCATAGGAGGGACCCCTTGTCTCCTGATGACCCGTTCAACCAGGATATTCTTCACCTCATTCTCTCGTGAGGCCTCGGATGGAGGCATACACCTGCTGTAGACTCGCATTTTTCACGTGTGCCCCCATTCGATCGGCAAGACTCGCTTTTATTGGTGAAAAATTAGTTTTGGAAAATTCAGAGTCGCCACTTATTTTATTTTATTTTAAAAGGGAAAAAAATAAAACCCTAAAAAAAGTGACTCCATAGTTTTTGGAAAAACGTGTCTTTGAAAAACCCGAGTCTAAGTCCGGGGATCAAGTTACCTATTGGGAAGGTACTTTTAAAAGATAGTACCCCTCTAAGCCCTATAAAGGTCTTTATTGACTAAGTTAAGGGAAATGGGGCAATTAATTGGTTGATTATAGATACCTAGGTAGGCTAAGGTGATTTCGAGATTCTATCAATACTAGCATGTTAAATAAGAAATCAAATTACAATCATAAAGGAGAGTAAGAGTGTGTACCTGAACTGCTTCTTACTTGCTATCATAAGACAATCAAAGTTAATTTGAATAGTATATCACTCAGCATGCGTTTCATTAGAGAAAATCAAACAAGTATCAAGGCAATCAAGGATGGTGTTCAAACATGGATGTAGCTCATGATAACATGCATTTTCATAGAATTTTGGAATTAGAGGATAGAGAGCGTACCTGGATAGCAAATATATTTTATAAGATTCCTCCAAAAATGCTAGAGTGGTTAGGACAAACATAAATTATATAACATATCCATTATGTCTAATATACAGTGTCAAAGCCAAAAATTGAGCTAAGATAAATCAAATGACTCCAAAAATAATTACAATTTCAAGTAAAGTATAAAACCATCGGCATGCAGTTAGAAAATGAATCATCATAAAACAATTTCTAAAAAAATGGCTTAGATTGGAATTTAATTACAAAAAATTTTAGAAAACAACTCCTACACATCTAGATCAACATACCGAAATCCAAATACTCATTCAAAGGACAGATTATAACAAAGACACCTAAAGGTTCTACAAAGTCCAGATTAGATAAGAAAAAGTGACATGCATAAATGAATTTTAAAAAAAATAATAAATGATCACATAAAATCATAAAAAAAAATCAAAAACATATTTCAAAGTGTCTATATCACATAAAAAATGAATCCCGGATCAGATAGTACTCAAAAATATTTTTAAAACACTCAAGCTAATCAGATATCTCAAATCTAGCATTCACAGTAGGCACAATTTTGAAATATCATATCTTCCTCAAAAAGACAATTTCTTTTAATATTTTATGTATCTAAGATAAATTTCAAGAAGTCTAGAATTGAGCAAAAATATTGAATCAAATTTAAAAAGTCGTCTGGTATTTTATTTTTGCAAAAATATCTCGCGTGTCCAGAACTGGGTGAAGACAGAGCCCCCTTAAAGACTCGTTTATTTCTTCTATTCCAGAATGACTTTCTAACTCTAACGAAATTTTAAATTCAAGTTCAAGAAGTGAGGAAAATTATAAAAGTTTTGGAAATTTTTTTTAGATATTCTAAAGTTGCTAAAATGAATTTTAAAGTTAAAGGCTCAATGGTTAAGTGAAAACTGACAACAAGGGAGAGTTTTGAAAAAATGATTGCGTAGGGGTTCCACCAATTCCCTAATTGCTTTTGCACGAATTAATTCCATCAGTCCCATTATTTGGAACCATGAAGTTTGTTCATGCTTATTATTAAAAAAAATCAATAAAAATAAGAATGCATGCCGAGATGAGAAGTGAACGCAAATTAATTTGGAACATGGGATTTTATTGACCTAAGAGAATTTCTAGGGAAGAGCAAAAAGTTATTTGAAAACAAGAATTTCGAGAATCAGATTTTTGAAAGCAAGGAAAAGAACCGGAAATAAGTCACATGGGTTTTAAAATGATGCATGGGCGGGTGGCCATGCAAGCCATGCAAGAGTGAGGCTCAGGGTGCAGCCAAGATTGCATTGCTTGTGCTAGGTCTTTTAGCTTTGGATGCCCTAAAACATCATAGCTTGGTAGTCAATGATAGCCTACTAGATTGCAACAGGTGATGATTTCAACTTTAGATTAAGCAATATTCTGGAACCCAGTAGGACCTATTTATGTGTACCCACAAATCGTCTTTGACATCCCAAGGGATAAAGCAAACCTGATCAACCTCAATCTCCGTTTGGAATTTCCTAGCAGATACACCAGATGATGTAAATATAGAAGCTCCATTGCCATATTTATTTCTGTTAACTATGTTTATGGCCTCATCTAAGCTGTCCGCCTGAATGCAAAGAAGAACTGGGCCAAATATCTCCTCCTTGTAACACTCCATATCGGCCGTGACATCAGATAAGGTGGTGGAACCAATAAAGTTTCCATGCTTGCAAAAATTGAGCTTGAGCATTTTGAGAATATTATTCATCAACCCCTTGATCCAGTTCGACCCATAACTTTCTTCACCACAACAAAGAAATTTCTCTTTGTCAATAATTATGTCTTCCATGTTCCGTGTTGAGTTAAGTGGGATGCCAGTAGATTTTTCTGTCCGTCCAACACATGGGTTTCCCCATTGCTTCCCGCGTTCAAGTACCAAGTGACAAGCCAGTGTATACCAGTGCATCAAAACAGAAGTTGACTTGATTCCACGAGCCTCCATCGTTGGAATTAAATAAAAATTTGGGTGAGAATGCTTGTGTCTTCTGAGAGGTCTTCTTCTGGACTGTAAGCTCTACCATTTATGCAATCATCCATAATTGATTCCTCTCTCGAACGAGTGTCTTCATTCAAGGTAGTAGCTATTTCAATATCTCAATTAATCCCTGTACTCACATTACAGTGTCCAGAAGTTCTTCAAGTTGCTGCTCCATGAACCCTTGTGTTCCAGATAGTTCATCCGATTATTTTTTTACTCTCTCCTCATCCCTTGAGCAATCATTCTCTAGAAGGATCTTCAGATCATCATTCACTTCTCCATTTTCTTTCCCAGCTTCTGTATTTGAACAAAAAAAAAGGCTCCCTTTGCTTTGTACTCCATTCTCTGTTTCAGCCAGTAAGAGACCATTTCCAACTGTTAATAATGTATAATGGTAGCTTCTATTGTTCAACAACTTATATTGTGAACAGGCACAGACACCAGGAAGTTGTTCTAGCATCTCTTGCACAAATTCCACATCTAAACCAAACCTATCTTGATCTAGCTACTTTACCAGTACTTCACATTGAGTCTGAAGTTCATTTTCATCCCGAATTACAGATGGCATGCACACAGAGTTGCTCATGTAGGAAGTAAAATGAAAGACTGTAGCCTACCCAGTACTACAAACCATGGCTACTTTTCCGATTGAAGAATAGCTGAACCTGTTCGTGATGCGCATTTAGGATCTTCAGATATCTCTGAAATCATCCAATCAGAACCCATCTAAACTTGGCACCTTGGCTTTCTATGCTTGCAAGTATCGCTACTTTCAGATTTTGATTTCCAACAGAATCAAGGCTACCTTTCAGATGAGGTTTCCATAAATCTTACATTCATTGGGCCTACATACAATTATGTAATGTCTACTATCATGACCGTGAACGCGTGCGTGGAACCACCGGCTTCTTCATCAATAGGAAGAACCCCATCTTGCACACGATTCTCAATAACAATAACTCATTGGAATTAACTCAGGTTGTATTCTGGATGCGTCAATCATGCAAAGGTGCGTTTTTCCACCATCACCTTTATCTTCTGGATGATCCTCAACTCCTCTCCATTTGTAGCCTCTTGATCAAGTGGTGCAAGGTCAAAGAAAGGGTTTTCATTCCCCTTCATTTCAGAACAACCGGAAGCCATTTGTTGTAGGTTGTCGCCATCAAAATTTTTCTTGTGGTCCCTAAACCCAGATGCAGTATTTAGAGGCTTGCCTGTTATGTTCAGAATGTGGATAATTGCTTTGCTGAAC
Source organism: Vitis amurensis (assembly GCA_037355405.1). Lineage (NCBI taxonomy): Eukaryota > Viridiplantae > Streptophyta > Magnoliopsida > Vitales > Vitaceae > Vitis > Vitis amurensis. The sequence goes on along the minus strand of JBAPGN010002435.1, from coordinate 30,811 downwards.
AGGTTACTAGCCCTTAGTTGGTGTATCAAAAGGGGCTGTGCAAAAGAAAGGGTCCAGAGTGCAAAGGTTCTTGGGCAAGTCGGACTGGTTTCAGTTCACCAATCAATCTCCAACATAGACGCTTCACCCAAAACATTTTCTACTTCCATGCTCCCTATGCAGACAACTCCTCTCACAGTTTTTCTCGTAGGACACAAATGATTCTTTCCACTAGAGGTTATAATCTGTGGAAATGAGCCAAAACACAACCCTCTCTCCTCAAGTGCAAATCAAAACACGAAACCAATCGTCCGGAGTAAATTCAAAGATGTGAGCCAAAAATAGGGTCATGGATCGAGATACTAGATGCAGAGTAGTAAACAAAACAAGATACATGATATCCAGAACAAAACAAACAAGGAAGCTAGACATTAAATGGGATCCCGTTTCATTCTGAAATCGATAGATTGGCAGACTAGTGGTGTGATTGCCCGTTTCATTCTGAAATCGATAGATTGGCAGACTAGTGGTGTGATTGAGACTATGTTCAGATTTATGATTAGATGAAACCTAAAAGAATATGAGAGAACAGAAGACCAAAATCACGTTCATATCCTAACAAAAAACAGTGGTAAAAGAAAACCAACTAGAGAGGATGCAGAACAAAGTGATAATATAAATGAGTAAGGAGTTCTCAACAAACATACCTAGGAACGCCCTCTTCTGGCAAGGAAATCCCACTGGTATGTCGTCTGAGATCTCTTTTACTGCCCTCTCATACTTCTCCACCAACAGCTTCTCACCAAAAAGTCTTCTCCGAGACTTGAATTTGTCCACTTATCTCTCTGTTTTTCCTCTCTCCCTTTCAATATGTGCTGAAAGTCCTTGCTTTGAAAACTCCTCCCTATATCTCTTCCTCTGTGCTCTCTTTTCTTTTTTCCCTCTAAAAAACAGTCTCTGAAGTCCCCCCAAAAACCCATCTGCCTGTGCTTTTATAGTAATTGGCAGGCCTTCTACGTGAGGAGTCCTCTCTCCGAATTTTATGTGTCATCCTCTAGAAAAAAACTCCTTTTAAATTTCAAAAATGAATCCATGCATATCATAGTCCTACTTTTTCCATAAAACTTCTCCATTGGTAGATTTTTCCATAAAAACTTCAGATTATTAAATTAAATAAATGAATAAAAATAAATAAATAAGTAAATCAGAGAATGATAAAATAATAATAAACGAACAAATAACAAGATAATAAACAAACAAATAAAAAATAATAAAATAACTATAAATAAATAAATGTGATTAATAAAAATAAAAATAAATTAAAATAAATAAATAAATAAAAATATAATAAATGATTAAATAAAAGTAATTGATAATAATAATAATAATAATAATAATAATTAAATAAATAAATAAATAAATGAGATAAATGGACCATGCAACCATACAAGTCACGTTAAAAATGTATAATGGGCCAAGTATGCCTAAGTGGGCTTAAGGTGTCTAAACGGGTCTAAGTGAACCTAGATGGGCTTGAGGTGTCTAAATGGGCCTAAGTGAACTTAGACGGGCCTAAGGTGTCTAAATTGGTCTAAGGTGGTGCCTAATGGGTCAGGTATACCTATACGGGCCTAGGGTGAGACTAGGTGGGCCTAACTAAGTCTAACCTAAAGTGCACCTAAGTGAAGCATAATCCAAAATTGAAGGGTAGCCAAGGTCATAAAGTGGAGTCGAATAAACCCCTCAACCAAAGTCTCCAAAGTGGCTCAGAAAAGGTAAGCTATACAAGTAGTAATGAGCCATCAAAGAAACATTGTGGAACACTGGAAGTGAACTTAAAGACATGTGCTAAAAGAATAAAATGGAGGGTCTTCACCTGCACTTTTGATGCTTGGAGTGTTGCTTCTTCTTTCCCATCGAGTTCACCTTTCCCTTGGTGACCTTGGCCATGTGTGTGGGGGTTACTTTTGCTCGCTCTTCTTTTGCATCTTTTACTTGCACCCCTGATAGTAAGGAGGTTTTAGGCGTACTAGGCTTTGGGTCAACTTGGAGGGAACCTAGTAGCTACATCGAGCCCATATGTGCTTCGTCTTTTGGTTCCCTCTCCTTGATCATGGAACTGAGCGTCTTCCTCTTTAGACAATCTCATGCCCAATGCGGACCATCACACAAGAAGCATTTGATTTTAGGTGTAAACTCCTTCGTTTCCACCTTATCCTTTTCTTTCCAAACGTTAGGCGTCTTGTCTGTTCCCGTTCTAGGAACATTGTGGTCTCTTAAAACCTCGTCTTCCTCACCCATGCCATGGCTATCCTCTTAAGACTTAACCGTGGAGGAGTCTCCCCTCTTGTAATCTATTAAAAGCTCTACTACTACCATAGCAATGGCTAACTCTTGAACACCTTAGCACCTTAATTCCTGCTCGGCCCACCCTTGCAGGATATCCATGAAGTTGAATAGCAACTCATTTTCAGTCATGTTAGGAATCTTAAGCATGAGCGAAGAGAATTCCTTGACATAGTCGCGTATCGAGCCTGTGTGCTTGAGACATCTCATGTTTTTCCTAGCTATGTAAGCCACGTCCTCGGGGTAGAACTGCCTCTTGATTTCCCTTTTGAAGTCCTCCCACGTCTCTATGGTGCAAATGCCTTTCTCCATATTGGCGAACCTCTAACGCCACCATAGATCAAGTAGTTGTGTCAATAAGGTAAAAGGTTGTAGTCCTTACCTTAGCCGCCTCATTAGTCAGTGTGATAGCCTCAAAGTATCACTCCATATGCCATAAGAAGTTGTCCAACTCCTTGGCATCCTTCTTGCCAACTACACCCTTGTGGATTTGACACCTCCACCCTAGATGCCTCTTGTGTGGCCATGACCCGTGCCAGCACAACAGCCTTGTAGATGACCAACTCCTGCCTAACCTCATGGTCTTGGGACTCCATTCGAGTGGCCAAGGCCTTTATCTTTGACTTCATGCTAGCAAACATGCTCAAGACCTTTTCTTGGAAGGACACAAACTTCTCATGCGATACTGACTGAACTTGTGAGACTAGCATCCTCTCATGAAGGTCTTGGATCTATTCCTTAAGATCCTTCTAACCCTTCTCCATGTATTACTCGATCAAGTCCAACCCCTCTTGAGTGTTTGCCATGGCTAGCTCCACCTTGGCTAACCTTGCCTCCATATTGGCAATGACATCACGAGATTTATCCTTCCTGCCCCTACCCAGTACAGCAGGCTCAGTCTCCTTCCCATGGGTTTGCTTATTAGTCTCATCCACGTTGGAGCCCGACATGCTTCCTTTACTATGCCCGCTTCGTAGTCACACTCTGATACCAATTGTCATGGACTTAGGCCTTTCCTAAGCTCATGTGCGGCACTTAGACAACTCACCCCGCTTGAAAGTTGCTAAGTCATCCTTCTCCTTGATGCTTAGTTCGCTAGGCTAAGATGCACAAGATTTGGAAGCTAAGAGAACCGTAGGCAACACTTAACGAATATGAAGCTTTTATTACTCAAAGAAAGCTTTACAAGTGCTTGGAAGCTCACTTGCTTAGTTGGTTAGGTTCTTGGGTGGTGCCTTGGCCAAATGAGGCCTTAACCTATTTATAGGCACCTTAGGAAGTCTCTAGAACCTTGAAAGGTTCCTTACAAATCAAGAATAATCTAGAACATTCTACACTAGTCTATGTACAAGATGATTTTGGAAGATTCTAGAACACCCCACACTATTCCAATGCTCTCTTAGCCAAGTGTCAAGATGTGTGGACATTTTTAGTCCTCTCTAGAAGCTTCCATACTCTTCCACTTTGTACTAAGTGTAGATGTCTCCAGGGGTATCTAGAAGCTTCCCACCTCCTATATAAGCCCATGGGGAGGGTCATTTGAAGCATCTTGTGACATTAGGCTACTAATATAGTCCACTTAGGTTGTAATTGATTAATTATACCTATTAGACTCTAATTAATCAATTAGCCTAATTTAGAGAGACAATTTGCAAGCTCTTGTGCAACCTTGCATATTTATTGAAAGACCCTTATGCACATATATGAATAAAGGACCTAAATACCCTTTTATAAATATGAGCTCAAGTGAGAACTATTAGGACCCAAAGGACTCCCTCAAAACCCAATTTTGAAGTTAACACAACATTTTAATATAGAGAATCAATTTTACTCTAGTATCCTATGATATTATAATCAGATATAAGAACTCAAGTTTGTGACCTAATATCCATTGTATGAAAGCTCCTCATGAATTATTATTCGTAATCTAATAAGGGGAATGTTATCAACCTCTCAATATTACTTTTACAATCCTTGAGTCTCAGATCCTCTTATAATGTGATTAATTGGCACACTCTAACTCACTAAGAGCATGTGTCAAATTTCACTAAAAGAATTATTGCAACCATAAATTTTATGATAACATGTCCTTAGGATCACCCAAGGGGACAAATTATCTCAAACCCATGAAATATCAGGATTCTTCTTTTGAGAATATCTATTGCCATAGCTTCCATCAATAGTGACCTAATTCATAAGGAATATGGGATAACTCAAGGGTCTCACTCGTAACTCAAAGCCATTAAAGACTTTAACAAAAGTTCAATATCCTCTCAAGGTTGAGAACATATACAGTATAGTAGCTTGGTGAGGTCATGACTACCCAAGAACCAGTGTCATGACTCGTCATAAGTCTTATCCAATATGCAACCATACACATTAGTGCACTCATTAAGGGAACCCCACCTTGATGATCAACACTAGTTATCCCTCTAATTAGGAGGTAGTAAACTATAGCCTCAAATGGATTACCTTAGTCCATGAACTGGTTGTGAAACAAATCATCTACTTACAAGAAACCTATGACTTGGATTCTCCATGTAACTCATAATGCACCCAAATAATGTACAATATAAGAGATGTCATACCAAAATGCTCAAAAAGTGTAATACATAAATAAGATAAATAAAATTAGGAAATTAGAATCTTATTATTAATTAATAATTTCAATAAATATTACATCCTATCATACTTTTAAGGGTTTTATCTTAATACTTGGAATAAAGTTTAATTGAGAGTCAATGATGACTCGGTCTCAAGTAAACTTATAAAGAATTTCCTTAAGATATTTGAAGAGCTTGACTTTGTCTTCTTTGGCTTTGAAGGTGGATGAATGACACTTTTATCTCGTATTTGATATTTTTCCATGAGCTTGTTAAAGAATGTTTGGAATTTAATCTTGATTTTTGAAGCTTTGTTTTTTAGATTTGGCTTATAAGTTGTATCTTCTTTCTTTTTACAATGCTTCATGCTAAAGAAAGAAACTAATATTTATAGGAGAAGTCAGATGATTTATTTCAAAACCTCCATATTTGATTTCTTTAATTTAAGGAATTTGGTCATTTGGTTTAAGAACTTTTTCAATAAAGATTTTTTTTTGGCATAAGTTTATGAATTTACTTTTATTGTTACTATTGTTTAAAATCTTATAAGCTAGGAGCAATATGTAGTTTAGGCTCGTACTTTGAGAAACATTAATACTTTTCAACCTTTATTGTATTGGACAATTGAAGTGTATCCATAAGCTTCACCTTGTCTATTGTTTAAACATTTATAGTAACACCTCATTTGAATGTGCAGGGAACTTAGGATTACTTTGTTCCTAAGCCCTAGATCATAGGCTACATGCAATCATATCATAGGCTCTCTATATTTAAGCATAATGGAAACATGACATTTAAAAATCAATAATAAATCATAGATAGAGATATTAACACCATACTTGAGATCTAGATGTTCCTAGATAGATTCTTGTCAGTGTATAAAACTCCAAATCTGTAAAAGATCTTGGAAATACAATGATCTTTGACTCAATGACTCCTTCTTGAGTCTAGGGATGAAGATAGTGGAGATCTCATAGGAGATGGAGGTTAGGGTTCTTCATTTCTAAATAGACACAAAGTAAGAACTTTAGCCCTAACCCCTAAGAGGGGTATTTATAAGCTTCCCATGAGCTTAAGTGACTTGAGCTCACTTTGGGTTTGGGTCATTTAATTTGGCCAAAGAAGGGTCTTAATTGATTAATTAACCCAATAAGCTCTAATTAATCAATTAGCTCAGTCTAAAGATATTGTGTACTAACTCCTATGCAATATTACATGTTTATTAAAACATCATTATGCACATAAGTGAACCATGAACAATCCAACCCTCATAAACCATGTCATTAAGGTATATGAATTTGAATATTGACCACTAGGACCCATAGGACAATATCGACTTCCTAAAAATCTAATTCTGAATTGAATCAACATCCCACGATAGAAAGTCAACTACACTCTAATATCTTATGTATATTACAATGAGGCACTAAGTGTTTAGGTTTGTAGCCTGCTATCTATTGTATAGAGTCTCCCCATGAGTTGGTATCCATGATCTAACAAGGTGAAAGCTATCAACCTCTCAAGATTACCTCTACCATCCTTGAGTTATAAATCCTCTTATTATGTGATCAAATAATATACTCTACCTCACAAAGAGCATATGTTAAATTCCAATAAAAGAATTACTACAACAGTATAGATTTCATGATCACACATCCTTAGGATCATCCAAGGGGATACACCATCTCGCAATCCATGAGATATCATGGTTCATCTATTGAGAATACCTCTTGTCACTGATTTCCATCAATAGCTATTGAATCTATAAAAAAATATATTGTCACTTTGGGATCTCACTTGTAGGTCAAAGTTATTGCTAAATTTGACACAAGCTCAATATTCTCTCAAGCTTAAGAGATAATATATTATAACAACTTAGTGATGAAGTCATGACCACCTAATAGACTTATATCATGACTCACTATAGGTCTAGTCCAATTTATAACCAAATATACTAGTGCATTTACCATGGGAACCCCATCCCGATAGCCAAGACCAACTATTCCTCTAATTAGGAATGGTGCATTACAACCTCAAATGGATTGACTAAGTCCAAAAACTGACTATGAACAAATTATCTACTTATGAGGAGTCCATGACTTGAAGCCTAGTCATGTACAATGCACACTACAAGAAAAAATGTCATTATTGACATATATCATCTTCACTTAAGATAATATATGTGAAGATTGTCTATTTAAATGAACAATTATGACATATACAATTTAGTTTAAATCAACAATGACATATATAATAGTTATTGCATTTTTACATGACTTATGATGATGCAACCTTGACAAATAATTTATAAGTCAATCTATAATTAATATGTTCATATGTCAAGGTGGCCAAATGAAAGCAATAATGACATATATATATATATATATATATATATATATATATATTATTTGTTAAATTTTCCCTGGTTTAATGATATGCAATCTTGACTAAAAATTCATTAGTCAAAGTATAGTTAATTTTTTCTACCTAAATAAAAGTAATAATGACATATATGTATTTGCTAAATTTTTATATGATTTATAATGACACAACCTTAATAGAAATTTATAAGTTAATAAATATTTAATAAATTAATATTTTAAGATTAGAATATTTGGAAGCTACACTTTAACACATAATTTGTAAGTGAAAATAAGCCTATTTTATTTTAATTTGTTAAGGTTGAGTTGTTGAAAAACAAAATCCTAATTTAAGGCAATTTTATCAAATTTTGGTAGTTTTTACAAGCACATTCATTATTGTTTTGAATAGAAATTTGTGATTAAAAAGGATAAGATAATGTTTCCATTTTAAAAATAATATCAATATATTGAAAACTATACCTATAGTCTTATTTTAATATTTTGGATAAGACACTAAGTTATGTCTCTATATTTCTAATTGTTGGAATTAAAATATATTGCCACTAACTTGGGCCAGGGTCTCACAAGTATTAGGTAATTAAATTATTATTTATGCGTTTGATTAGACATTAAATCTACTAAGAATAACTTAATTAGTATTTAGGTATTATAACTAACTGTAGACCCACAAAATCAATCCATAGACCCATTTCTTTTAAAATATTTTAAGCCCATTTTATTTAGTTTGGGCCCATTACATTTATGCTTTTGCCTGAGCCATAAAAAAAAACTTAATAAATAAGTTTTTTTTTCCTTCCTATTCTCTTCCCCATCTTCTTTTTTCTCTTCTTTTCCTAGTTTTTTTTTCTTCTTTTTTTTTTTTTTTTTTTTTTTCCATCCTCTCATCCTCATATTCATGGCAGCTCCTACGCCACCACCACCATATCCCATGTTGTTACCATCCATGAGTCCCACACCCACCATGCCACCATCTTCATATTTTCCCATGGCTATTGTTCCGATGTTCACTACAACTCAAACATGCTTCCCAATGTTTCACCAGAGTCTTGACACAGTTGCAATTGTTTCGCCATAGCCCCGATGCGATTCTTGATGTTCCATCACCATCATAGCCACCATTGTTGCAGCCCACAACCTTGGTACCTCTTGCACCACCCATTGAATTTTGTTGGACTGATATCAACACCACCATCTCCATGGTTGCCACTTCATTCTTCATCTTGGGGCTTTAAGAGAAGTAGGTAAGTTTCCTTGGATCTCTATAGTACTTGTTGAGGTAGTTTTAATTTAATTTTTATATGGGCTTGGGTCTTATTTTGTTTATGATTGGGCTTCAAATATTTGGTGCATGGGTTTGATGTTATAATATTTTATCACTTGGGCCTTGTGTTTCATTTGGTTAAGCCCAATAATAAGAGTATCAGGCACACATAAGCAGGTTGGTTCTTTGAGAGCCATGGAGTTTTGTTGAACCTTAGGATTGTTGAGGGTCATGCTTCAACATTGATTGGGCTTCAAGCAAGAGATAAGTATGGATGAGGCTTCATCTTGGAGGATATGTGAGTTTGAATATCCACTGTGTTTTACATTGAATCTAGAATCACAAAATCAATTCAATTACAATTGATGATATTAAAGGTCAATAGGTGTATTTATTTTATCTTTGTGATATTGAAGGTTAGTATATTTAATGTCCTATGAAAAAAAAATCTTTTAATTTTTTGGTATTTGTTACTTAATTTTCTATTAATTTTGTGTTTATTCTACTAGGTATCTAAGAAATACATCAAGAAGAAGACTATGATGTAAAAACAAAGATCACCTCTTATGAAGATAATGTTGTACTTTTCAATTTAAGTTTGTATGTTATTTTAATTGAATGTTTTTAGCTAGGTTTTGTTTGTATATAGAAAATAGAGAGGTACTTGAAAAACATTTATGGAATTATGTTCTTAATATTTAATGTATATGTAATCATTTTTTAACTTAAATAATAATTTATTTAAATTATTTTAGGGACTTGATTGTGATTATCATAATTAAAAATATACCAAATTTAATTTTGAGATAGGTTTCATATGGTATATAACATGTTCATTTTTCATTAAAAAATAAAAATTACAACAAAATAATATTAAATTTTTCATAAGTTATATTGACATATGGTTCATGCCCGATATTGACATGTGCAATGGCAACTATGACTTATATGATACCAAACATTGACATGTATAAAGCAATTATGATATATATAAAATATAACCTTGACATATATATTTAGAAATCTTGACATATGTGGGATTAATTGTGACATATATGACGTCTGACCTTGATACTTGTTGGAGTAAACTTAACAAAAGAGTAAGTTAACCTTGACATAAGATCAAGTAATCTTGTTATATGTTAAATTCAACATTGACAGAGGTAATGAAACATTGATAGATATCATACTATTAAGATTTTATCATTAGTAGAAATAGAGAAATCTTAACATATGTATATGTCAAGTTAGCTTCAGACTTTTCTTAACACTGGCATAGATGGCATATACAAATAGTAACCTATCTTGACAGATATACTTCATCTTAATGGTAAAAAACTGTTAACAATGGCCTTTTTTCTTGTAGTGGCAAGAGGTGCTAGGCAAGAATGCTCATAAAGTATAATGTATGGAATTAGGATATATAAAAGTGAAATTAGAATACCATGTCATACTTTTAAAGGCCTTATCCTAACCAAATGAATCAAACACTAATTTATGGGTAGCTTTTTCCTACTCTTGTTTACTTAAAGGAGCAACATTTTTTTTCTATTTTTGGAGGATAATAGAGTATTGAGGTTTGAAAATAATTCTAGTGAAATTTGATGTCACACTCTCTTCATCCTCATTGGTTATGTTTTTTTTCCCTTAGTAGTATTGTCTTCAAGTTTTTCAATATATCTGTTTTCACTTGTATTTGTTTTTAATCAAACTTTATATCATATGCTCATGTAACCAACTCTTTGGAGGTATGGGGTCATATACCTTGAAGGATATATAAAAGCCCGTTGTGCATACCCTATACACATCTTCACTACTAACACCTTATATAATCTAACCTTATAGTGAAGGCTTAAACAAAGCCAACGATTGATGTAGTCAACGATTGACTCATCTTTCCCTATTTGGTATTCATGAGAGCCATCATGCTTATCATTCATCAAGTGTTACAGAAGTGATTAAGGAATTCACACTCTATTTGGCCCCAATTATAATGTATTCTAAATCAAGATCTGTGTACCAATCAAAAGCGTTCTCTAAGAGGGAATGAACAAATTGTTTAACAAGGAGATTGCCCTTCATACCTATATTGTTTCAAGTTTCGATGAAATGGGCAACATGTTGCTTTGGATTTCCCTTCCCATCGAATGATTGAAAATTTTAATGTTGATAACCCATAGGCTCAAGTAGGTTATTAATTCACTTATTGCCTTTGATAGTTTTAACTATCATGTGCTAAAATTGTTTGATAGATAGTGATACAACCAAGGTAGAGTAAATAGTTTGCCTCCTAACCTACATCAACTTAGAAGCATTTGTTGCATCACCTTGAGGTGTAGCCCTTGGAGGATTAGTGAGTGCTTTGATAGTGTTAGCTATCAGGTAATAAAATTGTTTGACAAATAGTGATACAACCAAGGCAGAGTCAATAGTTTGCCTCATAACCTGCATCAACTTAAAAGCATTTGTTGGATCACCTTGAGATGCAACCCTTGGAGGATGAGTGAATTCATGACTTGAATCAGTTGCATTTTGTGTCTATGTGTCAACCTTGTTCATGAGGGAGTCTATTTGTAGATTTTTTTTCCTCAATGATCTTTGTTAGTTTGGAGATGACAAGAGTCAACTCAACTAGTTGTTCTTTTATGGATGTGATGTTTGTTATCATTACCAACATCGTCACCCAGAAAGAAAAACTGAGAAAGTTAGAATGTTTTAATGAGTCATCTTCCCTTGAAATCCCGATTGGTGGTTCAAAACATGTTAGTGCTAGAATTGCCATCGACAACAAAGTAGGGAGACTTCTCCCTAAAGTCTTTTGGTGTTGAGGGGCATTTTTTTCTACCATGAGGACCTTGGCCTTTTACCCCTAATGAGGCTAAGATGATGAGTGAATGGTAATTGTCTTGTATTCTCATTAGTTTTGATAAATGATTGTGCATGTTTACTTGCTTTGTTGATATTCCAATGGTTATTCTTGTTTTGCTATGAGTCATGAGACTTATAAAGGGGTTGTGAGTTAATTGAGTAATAACCATTTTGTCATTATCCTTGTTGAAATGCACAACTTGAGTCATTTTAGATGTCATCATCTTAGTAGTGATTACTTTTTTAGTAAAAAAGATGAGAGACAAAGAAGTCCCACCAGACAGGTTAGAAATGTTGGAATCTCTCTATTGCTCCATTCCAAGCCCTGGATCATTGGGATGCATGCAAAACTATCCAATGGATTCTAGATTTGTGCAAACTATAGATCTATGTGCTTAAAAAACATACCTATAATATCATTGTTCTTAAATCAATTCTAGTTGGTAAAGAAACCGATACATATTTCAAAAACCAAGAGATCTTCCACTTGATGGCTCTCTTTCCTAGATTTAGGCACTTAAGAATGGGGAAATTCTCTTAGAGGGGTGGAGGCTAGGAGTTACTCTCTTTGGACTGTGAAAAATAGAACCCTAATCCCTAAGGGGGTTTATATAGGCTTCCAAATAAGCTTAAATGACTTAAGCTCATCTTGGGCTTAAGTCACTTAATCCATCTCACTTAGGTCCTATTTGATTAATTAACTTTATTGAGGGTCTAATTAATCAATTAGCTCAGTTCAGAGATAACATTCAAAAGTTCCTATGCAACCCTATATTTTTACTAAAACACCTTTATGCACACATGTGAATAAATAACCCAACTAACCCTTAAATACTATGTCACCTAGGAATATGAGCTTAAGTAAGAACCATTTAGACTTCTAGAAAAATACCAACTCCCTTAAAATCCAATTTTGAAGTTGACTTAACATCCCACTATAGAGAGTCAATCACACTCCAATATCTTATGATATTAGATTGAGATAAAACTCAGGTTGTGACCTACTATTTTCTACATGTGGATTCCTTATCAACTGGTATTTGTAGTCTAACAAGGCATATGCTATCAACCTCTAAAGATTACTTCACTAATCCTTGAATTACAAGTTCTTTTATTATGTGATCAATTAATATACTCTAGCTTACATGAATGTATGATAAATTCCACTTAAGGAATTATTGCGATGCTATAGATTTTATGATCATAAAGTCCTTAGGATGATCTAAGGGAATATATTGTCTTAATCCCATGAGATATTATGGTATCTTTATTGAGAATACTTGCTGTCACTAGCCTTCATCAATAGTGACTCAATCTATAATGAATATATGATCATCTTAAGGTCTTACCCATAGGTCAAAGCCTCCTAATGATTCTAGTACAAACTTAATATCCTTTTAAGGTTGAGAGTCCATGTAGTATAAATAGCTCGGTGAATCATGACTACCCAATAGCCAATGTCATGATTCACTATATGACTTGTCGAATATGTACATATACACATTAGTACACTTACTATGGAAAACTCATCCTAAAGATCAAGATAAGTTATTCCTCTAATTAAGAGGTAGTGCACTACAACCTACTATGGATTACTTAAGTCCATGAACAAACTATGAACAACTCATCAATCTTGCAAGGAACCCATGATTTAGGTTTCTTATGCAACTCTTAATGCACCAAAGTCATGTACAAGGAAAATGATGTAGACTTGAATGCTCAAATGAATATCAACGCAAACAATTGATATAATAGTATAAACTCAAGTCTAACTTTGTTAAATCATGTCTTGCTTTTATGAACTTTATCCTAACAAGAAATTTGTACATGAAAATTTTTTAGTCCTACAAAAAATACAAGAAAATATGCATATAAAAATTATTTGTATTTAAATATTTGTTAGGTATAATCTTTGTGACAATATTGTTAACAATCAAATATTTTCCTTTGCTTTGGTCACTTGGATCACAATTAAAGGGGAGATGGTGTAAGTATTTTCTTGCAGCTAAAGATCAATAGAGGACTTGACATAACTTTTTTTGGAATGAATTTAGAGATGGTTAAAAGTATGTAAGTGGTACTTCCTGTTCTTTCTCGAACTTGCAAGAATGTCTTATGAAGCCCTTTTCTACTCATGAAGCTTTTTTTTTTTTTCCTATATGAAGGTTTGCTGATCCACTCCATTAAAGGAGGTCACCATTATTTATAGGTGGAGTCACATATAAATTTGGAATCCCCAAGATTTGATTGTTTAATTCAAAGAATTCAGTTCCTTGATTTTAACACCTTATCTCCTTTATCTAAGAAATTTTCTTATGAGAGAATATTTATTTCTAATTCTCTTTCGACTTCAATTATTTGATTTCATTTTATTTTGCTAGATTAAATTTTGTAGCTTTCAAATTTTGTTGTGTCATCTTTTGAGTTGCATATCACTTGTTCAATGAGTATGGCACCTTATTACTTATCAATTAAACCCAAATTTTGTTGGACTAAATAATCTTTTTTTTTTTCTTTTTTTTTTTTGTCAAATTATGGTAATTGAATCCACCAAATTATTTATGTTTACAATTTTGATAATAAAGACTGAAATAAAAATAAAAAATAAAAAATTGAGGAGCTTTTATCATGGAAGACTATAGTGGGATTGCCTTTAGTTTGCAATCCTTAATTATCTTATTACCTCATTAATTAATTTTGCAAAAGCAATTTTTTTGCTGAAATAGAAGAGAATATTAATGAAGTTTTCTTTTTCTTTGATGAAATTTTAGAAATATAAAACTACATATTTTTTTAAAACAAATGTTAAATATTCTATTATTCTTATGGAATAGTTATGGTGAATTATATATGGACAAGCTTACGTTGTGGAAGAGTGTTGGTGGGTTGCTTTAAGTTTATAATCCACGATTTTCTATTATTGGACTTATCATGACAATTTTAATTATATTATATATATCAATAATAGATATCTTTCTAAGATTTTAGAGTAATGTTTCATATCATGTGATGATTCTTATTGATATATTTTTATAATAATTATTAAATTAATGTTATAAAATTAAGGTGATTTTTATCTTAAAGTAATTTAAACTCATGAAATTCAATGAAGTAATATTATTAAATTTTAATTTTTTTTTCTTAACAAATACGTCTTACTAAATTTTTGTTTTAAATAAATAAAATATAAAACTTAAGTAACTAACTTCAAATATTGCTTGAGGATTTCTAGTGCTATTGGAAGACATATGAAATTAAAAATAAAAATAAAAATGATTTCCTTTGCTATGATTTCTATACATCTCATTAATACTAAATTAAAGAAAGCATTTGTGTCATTATCATATTTTATATATTTATGAGAAAGTTGTAATTCAATATGCAATAAATTTTAACTAAAAATAAATTTGCATAATTTTTTTTATATATTATCATGAGATTATTTGTGCATTAAAAGTATTATATAAATTTTGGATTGCATATTTCTAAATATGAAAACATGTATGCTTAATTGAGTATATTTACATGGATAAAAATATTAAATGATAATTGTGTGAATTCAATAGAAAATTGTTAACTTTAAAATGTATCTGACAACTATTTTATTCATATATTAAAAAAAAAAGAATTGTACTATTTTGTAATAATTTTAATATGCTGGCATAATTTATTTAATATGTTAATATAATCATGCAGGAAACTTGCATATTTATAAATTTGAATGTGAATTGAGTGTCCTTTATATTTTATTATCTATATGTCAATATTGGTATAATTCTATATGGCAAGATTCAAATTTTATTTGCAAGATTAGTCTCAAGTGTGCTCAATTATTTTGCTTAAATGTCTTGCACCATATAGAAATCAATGGATGAACTTTTTGGATGTTAGTTTCAAAGTTTTTAATATTCTTATTTTTGCACATTTTATGAAAGGTGTGCAAAATAATTTTTTAAATGAATGTTTATCTTATTCAAAGTTTCTTATTTGCATGAACTTTTGTTGAGTCATTGTTCATGAAAGTTCCATATTATTATCACTCTTACATAATTCATTAAGTTGGATCCTCAATGATGACTGGTGTTTTATTTTTTAAAATTTTAGCTTTCCCTTTATAATAAGATATCTTGAATCCTTAAAAGGTGTGGTTTTTATGACAAGCTTTATAGACTATCATTTTGATGAAAGCCTTGTTTTATCAATTATACAACGTTGGTAATAGTTGAAGAAATGAAAACTAATTAAAAACATTAACACTATGTCAGTAGTGAGATATGATTCTATGTGAATAGCACTTTACATTTTTTTAGATCTAGAAGAATTTGACATGACCAGTTTGGTCCCTTCGGCTAAACAAAGATGCATCAATTCATTGCAAACTGACATGGACATGAATTATATGAAACTAGAAGTTTTGACCTTGTAACTAATTTATCTATTCCCCTAAAGGGTAGTATGAAATGTTGTATAAATGATAATTCTAATGAGATAATTTTCCCACTATTAAAGATGAGAAAACCCAATTTTAGAATAACAACATGAAATTTTTGGATTCTAAAAGAATAACATGAAATTTCTAAAAACATTTTACCCATGAATATGAATTGATATCTCTAAAGGACAATTACCTAATACTATAATTGTTAAATCTAAAACATACTTATAGTATGATAAATTGATGTTTCAAATAAGACAATGAGACATGCTCAAAGCATTATAGATATGTCAGTGAAAGACGTATCCTTTAAAGGTGGAAAGGCTATAAGAAAATATACATGCATGCAAAGATTGACAACCTCAAAAAAGGTCAAACCTATTAAAAAAAAATGATAAGAATGACTTATTAATTTACAATTAATTAAATAAATAGCTATTAAAGAGGCATAAGTTGCCCTTGAACATATATAAATTGAACAAATAGCCCTTGAAGAGGTACACCTGATACATATAACCCCTGAAGATATACAAATTCAACAAATAGCCCTTGAAGGGCATATATTAAACAAATAACCCATAAAGGGGTATAAATTGAATGAATAGTCCCTAAAGAGGCACGTATTAAACGAGTAGCCCTTAAAAAGACATATATTGAATGAGTAGCCCCTAAAGAGGTACAATTTGAACAAATAACCCATAAAGATGTATAAATTGAATGCATAATCCCTAACAAGGAATAGATAAAAGCTTTATTTGTTATGAACATGATAGGCTAAGATGGAATTTAAATAATAATGTCATTGAAAATCCATATTCTTTTTAGATGACCTTTGATATTATAAGGAATGATAAAGATTTCAAATCATAAATTATGCAATAATGCAAACATAGAAATAATTGACCAAAATAGAAAGATGCAATACATACAAATATTTAGACCTATAGTCTAACACTAGAATGTGTCAAGTCTATTTAATATAAATGAACCTAAAGCCTAGTGCTTAAAGATGTAAAGATTGTTGGATATCAATGGGTTATTATGTTATAAAGCAAGAATATAGCATAAGGTTTCCTGCAAAGATCACTTAGTATCAATTCACATATTGATTTAATCATATGATTGACAATCCCTAAATGGCTTGATGTATAGTTTATAATGCATATGTATTCATAGAAATGTTAAAATCCTTGAATGATTCAAAATGCTTGAAGCAAATAATTTCCAGAAGAATCAATATGCCTAAAGCAAATATTTCTTTAAAGGATTAAAATGTTTGAAGTAATGATTGAAAATCTCATATTACATTCTCAATCATGTCATGATAATAATATACTTGATCAAATTATGTCATTGTATAGATGAAAGGGGGGGAGGGGTGGTTTGTAATTGTTACAATCTCATTAAAAGTTTGGAAGACTTTACAAGAGTGTTTAATTATGAATAAAGGATCTTGGAAGACCAAAACTTTACCTCGGATTGTAGATCGAGTACTCTCCAATGGAATGTTAGTCCATCAATTAGCATACACAAAAAAAGTCCTAAAACACTTTCATATAGACAAATCATACTTGCTTAACTCTCTTGTAATTATTGTTCACTTGAAGTAAACAAAGATATGTTTCATCCTAAAGAAGAAAAAGAAGAAGTGTTCGGTCCAAAAGTACCATAGCTTAATGTAATTGGTGCATTGATGCATTTGACAAATTGTACCAAATCACAATATCGATGTTTGTCAATCTTTTACCAAGATAAAGCTCTGCACCGACACGAAGACAAGGAATGAGATGAAACATATATTACTATTTTTCCTTTACTAGGGTTTCTTCTTGGGTTTTTCCTAGTAAGGCAAGATATTGGGCCTAGAACCTTCACATATTCATGTGATAATGTGTAATTTTATAAGAATATTGCTCAATCAACCCAATTATTATAACTTTATGTCAAATTTGATAAATTGAAGAAAAAATCTAAAATGGAAACAAAAGATCATTGCATAAGGAGCTATAAAGAGAAAGTTAAATCTCAAAGCAAAGTAAGCAATTACATTCTATTTGTTGAATGCTCTCACTTAAAAGTCATGATTGGCTTGATGTTTAGAGAGGGGATATCTAATTGAGCAACCCTCCCCTTCCCTAACCTTTTTCTTGCAAATCAATAAAAGGAAATCTATGGAGGATGCCCAAAGTTGGAACAAAGCCTAAAAAAGGATGAAGCAATTCTTAAAAACAAATGATGTAATTCTTAAGAATTGGAAAGAGAGTTTGAGAAAGTGTTTGGTAAATCAACTTAATGATCACTTAATATAATTTAATAACTTAATTTAAGTCATTAAATAGATTAAGTATATTTGATAAAATAAATAACTTAAAATAAAAGATAACTTTAAGCATGAAATCAAAATAATCTATTTTATCCCATGTACTCATGTCTAATGAGAATATTATAGAACCATAATTCTACATTCACAACCCACCATATATAGTAAATATTTTTTTTTTAATTATAGTATACATCTATAACAAATAAATTTATTATTTAAGATTTGTCAATGTAAAAATTAGCAAAAAATTATGAGGGTAAATATGCCAATTTAGTAGGTTAGTACTAGTGCCATTGTCTTGTTAAAGATTAGAATTGAATGAAAAATAGAACCTTAAATTTTTTTTTTTTAATTATTATTATGAAGAAAAGAAATGAAATTTATCAGTGATTAAATCCCATGAAGATGAAGTGAAAATTGTGATGAATGCCCCTAAATCATTTGCCTCCAAAGTTAAGCAAGCATTGTGTCTATTAGCACAAACACTGGTATCCCACTTGAGTCGGTCAAGATCAAACCAATTTATCAAAGTGCCTGATCCTCATGGCTTACGTGTCAAAAATTTCTAAGAAAACTAGTTGTTTAATATTGGTCATCCCTCTCTTGCTAAATTTTATCTGATTTTCCCATCCCCATTTTATCTCAAACATAATTCTTGCTATATATCATAACTTCTCCATTTAAGATATCCCAGAGGCCCATTTCAAGCATTGTGTTTTCAGAATTGGTTTCCCTTTTTCCTGGATGGGAACCGTCTTCTTAAAGCGATGATGGTGCCAGTAATTCTTGACATCATTTGCAGTCCTCCCTGGAAGTCCACAGGCAATCAAGGACCATCGGTAAAAACACAGCCACAAATATTGAAGTATTTAATATTAAGATGATGCTATTTGAGCTTCTAATTCGTGCGTGAGGATGAGGATTTTTTTTGTAACCATCACCTCCAGAATTTGGTTTGGATTATGTATCAGGCAAGGGGGGGGGGCAAAAGGAAAGGTATGTTCAATTCTTCCTTTTTTGTCTGAGAGAGAAAAGAATAAAAATAAATTTGGAGAATATATCTATATTATCAAAGCTTAATTAAACTTTCCTTTTGGTTTTTATTGTATTTTTTCTTTCTTCTCATGTTGCTTAAAAACTTTACAAGATTCAAAGATAGCCTTAGAAATATGAATACGACTGAATTCCCAAGTGCCTGAAAAATTCTTGTTTGACACTGTGATAACTTTTGGACAAAACTATCCTAAGTCACTGGCCAGGATTCAATCCAAACTAGTCAGTGAAGTCCCACCACAAGTGAGTATTAGAGCAAGTACACTTTGAGTTACGTATCTTTATAAGCAATTAATCTAACAGCGGCTACACTTAATGTAATAGGAAATAAACTTGCCTGTTTCCCAACAGCTTATGAAGTCTAATCATGAGGTCAACTTCATCCCATTCAAATTTTCCTCTCTTAATATTTGGATTTAAATAGTTGAACCATCTCAATCTACAGCTTTTGACTAGGCTCAATCAATTCAAAATACTTGAGGAAATCATAACTACTTATCAAGGAAAATATCAACAAGAAAAGTTACACACGCTCTTTATTCATTGCATATCTTACTGCTTGGACGTAGGAGAACCAATAGTTTTAATGTCAAACTTATTCTTCTCACACATATTTTCTATACAATACAATATTTTACCTTGAATGATTTATTCTTTTCTTCCGAGTCCATCCCACCATTTATCTAAATTATAGATCCCTCTTAATATTAATTATTACTTCAGAGTCTTTCCTCAATTACTCCTTTACAGATTATAATATGAAATAGCTTTCTTCCCATTTGAACTCATAGTTTAGAGAGTAACTTAATTACTATTATATTTTATTCTGACGTGATGACGATTGTGTTGCCAACCACGAAAACTTCAGATATGATAGATATAACTAATATAGCTCTTATTTGAGTGTACCCATCGAATGTTTATGCAAACATATTCATATTTTAATGCGATAGCTTCATATTATATAATTATCGAGAGACTATTGTTAAATTAATATATGCCGTACCACAGTGCGAATCCTGTCAAGGGTTCTTCATAGTTGTATTTTAATAATAAGAAACTCAGCATAAATAATTTGTGTTCTTACTTATGATTTGTTCAGTTTCTAGTACTTAATCATTTTTTTTGTCTTCTAGACTCCAAATTATTATTGTATTTGAAATAACCTTAGTAGGTACTCAAAGTTACAAACATCTATAAACTTTATCCTACTCGCACCTCTATGTTTATCGTCATCACTGCTCTCTCCTTTGCTTTTGTATCTCTGATATAGAGATGCCAAAATGGTAATAAATGCTTATCAGATTTGAGAAAGTGAATTATAAATAGCAATTAAATACACCATTGGGGTCTGTCTTCCCTTTAATTTAAAGTTTTTTCACGTTCTTGTTTTGAGTAACAAAATTATATTAATTATTGGACATAAACATATTAATAATAATATTCAAATCCGAATGTTATATACAATAATTCAATTTAAAATAGAATATCAGATATATTGAAGTATTAGTAATCATAGGTATATCGGTGTTTCGGTTTTACGGATATATCGAAAATATATAGCAAGTCTATCTTTGACACATAATATATAGTGACATAGAAATTAATCAAATATGATAAATAAACATTTTCATACACTTATTGCAAACAAAAAATATATTCTAAATTATTAAAAGTATAAAAATTAACATTTAAAATTATTTTTTAAAAATATAAATTATGGAAGCTATATCATTGCTACTCAATTTACGGAATAGATATGAGCTTACATAATATTATATAGAAAGTGGATAATTTCCATATTGAGTATAATTTTATATCAGAGCGATATTTGAACATCTTAAAAATCAAGAGCATATTAAAAAATATTTATTTAAAAAATATTAAATAAAAAACTGCAAAAATTTTAATGAGAGAGTAACAAATATCTACATTTAATTTTATAAATAAAACTAAAATTATATATAAATCGAATAGCTAAATATATCAGACATGTACGATTTCTTTACAGAAAATATATATCGCGATAGTCAATGGTAAGATAGTTAATCCCAATCGAACCTATTATCAAGAAATATTATACTAATTTCGGCCCAAATATAAATTATAAACAGCAACACTTTATCAGATATCAGGAAAAACAAACACACACAAATTATTTTGGACAACAAATATATCAAATGACGATAAAAATTAAAAAAAAATTTGAAAAATATTAAAAAACTCTAAATAATATTATACACAGCTAAAAAAATAATAATATGTTAAAATTATTATTCACAAAAATAAATAAAATCATAATTATATCAAAAAACAAAGCGAACAGTTCAATATTATAATCAGACATATAAGTGAACCCATATATCAAAAACTACACAATTATTTCCAATCCATATCCACGATCTATTCTAATTTAATATACCAATGCATATCATAAAATAATAAACATAGTACCTTAATATCTCTACTATTTATATTTTTTAGTCATTTGAATAAAACAATAATAGCATTAAAAATACAAACAAAAAGAAAATCCAACAGACCAAATTAATCATCATAAATTCAGATTTAATCTCATACCATTTCGAATTTTAGACTACAATATATTCCTCCCAAATTCTACACTCATATAATCAATACTCTTTCTATCTTTTTCATTTACCCTCTCATATTCCTACAAAAATAAGGAAGGTGTTCAATAAATTTTAATTAACTGAAAACATTACACACATAAGTTCAAGAGAGCACAAGTAGAAACTCAGATGTTAGAGAAGCAGACATTTATTGTTAACGTCAGAACTTTTGTATTGACCAGTTAATCATTGACCAAAAGAAAGAAAAATCAGTCACGGAGTTGGAGCGGCAGCAACATACAGAATTCCAAACAAATAGTATAACAGAATAAGGACACTCAACATGGTTTTCGATGTAGGTGAAGGTGAGAACATCTGAGCATGGCTGTCTGAGGTGATTTTGTCTATAACCGTTAGAGTAGGTGAAACCAATATATGCCAAGCATAACCGATATTGAGTTCCTACACTGGATTCAAATCTTGTAATCTACGTAAATGCTATGTAGACTAGACTATACTGACATAATAGGGTAGCTCGAGAGAGAGTCGATAATTTAGTCAGCGACCATAATTGAAGTTTATAATGGGAATAAGCAACCATAGAAAGATGAATATTGAGCGTTAAAATGCACTAAATACCTCGTGTGTAGAAAAGTTATTCCAAGCCGTTTTAGCTGATGTTCCTTTTCACAACCGCAACAGGTTTCATGTAGAAGCACAGCCGAACTGTCTCCAAAATTATCATATAAATTATAAGAGGCCCCTAAAACTCCAAGAACTGTTTATTTACTAGTAAGACATAAAAAAAACACTAAAAAAAGGAAATATAGGGCGAAAAAACAGCCCAGGTAATTTCCCAAAAGGGGGGAAACACACAATACTGGCATGATGTTGGGTTCTCCGATTACAAGTGGTTTATCCAACTTCAAGAGTACTATACTTATGTAATTCTCAGAAATGAGAACATGCCAACAAATATTGCTGGTTACGAATTTCCACTTTCAGGAGAGGTGAATCTGTCTTCTTCTTCACTTTTTTGTCTGATGAAAAAGTTAATGTAATAGATCGAAGAAGTATTGATTTATGTAATTCAGCTAGAAACCATTTAAATTCACACACTTCATCCCCATATCAAAGGTTTACAGCGAAAACAATTAAATTCAACCATTTCAAGAGTCATATTTTTGAGTTAGATAACTACACGGCTCTAATTATACATAATGCTCGAAAAATGATTTTGATTGATTAAATGAAGTATCCAGATTCCCTATATTTAATACATTTCAATCCAGATGACCAACTCAGCTAATAGAGAATCTCAATAATATTTTTAGTAAAATTTTTAGAAGTAGTCTTCGTTTTTATACAACGAACGGACTTAATACCTATCAGGGATTTTTTGTAATAACTATATATACTGCTTAGATATTTATTTGATCCGTAAGATGGCCTTTATGGTCGTACTTTAAAGGCCCCACATAACTAAATAACTTATCGATTATATATAACCTCAATCAACTTATCACATAGCCCTAGAACTTTTCTCTCGGAATACCTTACACACCTCATCCATGTTATTATGCTTCTTCTTGTGTGGGTGAGCTACAAGTGATCCCGCAAGTATGCTTTTCTAAGGACATTATACACTTAATACGTTATAATATGTGCCTTGATGGTAATCACCATAGCCTTCATAAATCACACTTATATAGGAAGTGATCGAACACACCTCACTAAGATCTAAACTTAGCTTAAAACTAAACTACATCCTTTCCAAGCTTGAGCCTTAGTTTTGCTACCAATACTCTATACACTTATGTGCTCTACTTTCATGCTTAAGTAGTCCACAAGATGCTTTATGAAGAACTGCTACCCTTAGGTTCTACCTTGTGCCCTTTATGATACTACTCAAGGACCCTTATAGGTACAACCTTAAGCTAAACACTTCAACTCAACTACTCACCAGCCTAGGTCTTTCATGTCTGTAGAACCCTGAATAGACACCACCAATTCATATCGCTATCTTTTGTCAATCATGCTACAACAAATGAGCTTTGTATGACACATTAACTTTAATTCGCTAACTAGTACCTTTAGATGTCCATACTGCCTACCTTTAGTAGCACGTTTAGAGTAACCACTATAACAGAACCCCTTACGAAGTACCTACTCATATGCTAAACTTAACAACTAACCTATCTCACCCAGCCTCAGGTATCCATATTGTGATAACCTATGGCCAAACGCAACCAAATGAGTACCATGGTATTATATGATTACTCCTGAGCGCCAAAATTGTCCACTCAATCGTAATTTTGAACAGTGTCCTTATGGTACTCTACTGGCATTGTAAGTTAACTACCTTACTGGCTTTCAAAATGTAAAACTGCTCGATAGGCCTCTAAACCATAATATACTACCTTAGCCCTAAATTGGTAACTACCTATAAAACTATTAACTCAACTCTCCTAAGCCCTGTTTTCCTCTTGTGACCTTAGACCATGCTCATTATACGCTACGCTCTATCAGATCCTCATGAGAGTTTAATCTCATAATTCACCAATGCGTATTTCGTTACATGATTCCTCTCGTCACTATCCTTAATCATTTAGACTTACTCTAGTGAGCCTTCAAGTACTAATATATATGACCCATAAACGGTACATAACTGCTGAACTAAGTGTTCACCTCAACCACTCTCGTGCGTGAGTGTCGTGGACTCTATAACCATGCAATCAATAAGCCTCTACATTTCTCGAGATCTCATGCATAGAATTTGTATGCACATAGTATTTTGCTTATGGCTCATAATTGTAACCTTTAGCAACCTGCCTTATTAAAGTGTATAAACTTTACTCTGTGCACTTAGTACTACTGGAACTTGATGCAACGGGCTTATAGTTGAGGACACTAAGTAACTACATGATACGTTAAAGTCACGCATAGCGTACTAACCTTAGCATAAACTATACACTCAACACTCTACCCATATTTGGTCGTCCTTATATATTACAATAAACGTGCAATTACCGAGCAGATAATGAGCTTTTTTGTCGAATGAGTAACTTTCAAGTTGAGGACAAATGAACTTAATCCAATCAAGATAAATTTTTTGTTGCTACTAATACTTATACAGACTCACTAACTCTAATGTCACCTTTCATGGTACTACCTGAGTGCCTTCAGTTACTGACTACGATTTATAGTTCCATTATAGGGTATTCCCGTATGCTCAACTAATTTCGATGACTTCAAATCTCTCTTCAGTACTCATAGTTCTTGCATTTATGACCTTAAAACATTGCCTTATATGCTTTCTTGAGTCCTCAGTGGTCTACACCACAATGGCTTTTTGCTACTGTTCTCTTAAGTATCTACTCTCTTTTATGCCTATCTATAACTTCAGCTACTCCTTAGCTGAGCTCTCTTAGGTACTAAACCTTCTATGCCTCCTTCATGGTAAGTTCAGTTTCTTTGGTCATTATATTCCTTACAGCTAAATTCACTCAACCTCTCCCATCTCGGTTATAATGCGTCATTGATTGGGACCTCTTGTGATAGCGACCATAGATGCGTTAAAAATAGATTCTCATAATTAGAAATATCTTAAAGTGGAAAAAACATATCCTACCAATGGTTTTTTGCTACTGTCTTTACTAATACCTTAGTGTGCAACAAAGTAAGCCTTAGGTACTACCTTAGTGAGCTTAAAGGTACACTTAGTGTCTTGACAAAAGTACTACCCTTAAGGATCCAGGTATACTACCTATAATAGATTAACTCAACCTCTCCCAAGCCTCGGTCTTCATTTGTGACCTTAGACACATGCCATATAATGCTTCTTTGAGTCTTTCTAGTGGTCACCATGTTTTTGTACTGTTCCTTAGGTACTACCTTTAATGCCTTTAGGTACTACCTAGTGGCCTTTAGGTAATACCTTAAGTGCCCCTAGGTGCTACCTTAGATAAACTTCAGCCAACCTCTCCAATCTCAGGTCGCATTTGTGACCTTAAAACCATGCCATTATATGCTTCTCTTGATCCTCAAGTGGATCCACGCAATGTTTTTGTACTGTTCCTTAGGTACTACCTTAGGCCCTAAGTACTACCTAGTGACCTGTGGTCTCCTTAAGGACCCTAGGTACTACCTTACTAAATTCAACTCAACTTTCCAAGCCTCGGGTCTTATTTGTACCCTTAGACCATGCCATTATATGCTTCTCTTGATCTCAAGTGCCACAATGGTTTTTTTATTGTCTTAGGTGTACTTAAGCCTTTAGGTACCCTAGTGCCTTCAAGTACTTACTTAAGGGGACCCTAGGTAGTACTTAGTAGACTTCAACTCACCTCTCACAAGCCTTTGTTTTCATTTTGACCTAAACATGCATTATATCTTCTCTTGATCCTCAAGGTGGGTCAACAATTGCTTTTTCGTACTATTCCTTAGTACTTACTTGTGCCTTAAGTTACTACCTTAGTGCATGGTGTACCTTAGACCCTAGGTAACACCTAGCTAAACTTCAATAACCTCTCCCAAGATTGATTCTTCATTTGTGGACCCTTAGGACCATGCCATTAATACGCTTCTCTCAGTCCTCAAGTTTCTACCAATGTTTTTTGTAACGGTTCCTTAGGTACTACTAATGCTTTTATGTACTACCGTAGTGGCCTTAGTACTAAGGGCCCTAGGTACTACCTTAGCTAACTTCAGCTCAAACTCTTCCCAATCCTCGGTCTTCTTTGTGACCTTAGACCATGCATTATATGCTTTCTCTGAGTCCTCAGTGGTCCACCAAGGTTTTTGCTACTGTTCCTTAGTCTACTTTAGTGCCTAGGTTACTACCTTAGTGGGCCTTGAGTACTACCTTAAGGGCCCTAGGTATACCTTAGCTAGACTTCACTCACTCTCCCAAGCCTCGAGTTTCATTGTGCCCTTAAAACATCCATTTATGCTTTCTCTTGAGTCCTCAGTGTCCCAATGGTTTTTGTACTGCTGTCTTAGTACTACCTTAGGCCTTGAGGTGCTACCTTAAGGACCTTAGTATACTTGTAAACTTCAACTCACTCTCCCAAGCCTCGTTTTTTCATGTGGACCCTACTGCCATTATAGCTTCTCTAGTCCTCAATTTTCCACAATGTTTTTTTGCTACTGGTTCCTTAGGTACTACTATTGGCCTTTAGGTATTACCTTTAGTGGCATTCAGTACTACCTAGGACCTGTACTACCTTAGCCTAGACTCCAACTCAACTTTCCAAGCCTCGAGCTTCATTTTGTGACCCTTAAACCCATCCATTATGCTTCTCTGAGTCTCAAGTTTGTCCACATCGGGGGTTTTTTGGCTACTTGTCTTAGGTACTACTTAGTGGCCTTAGTCTACCTAAGCCTTAGTACTACCTTAGCTAACTTAACTCAACTCTCCAGCCTCTGTTCTTCATTGTGACCTTTAGACCATCCATTTATGTTCTTTGATCTCAATGTCAACCAATGGTTTTTTCTACTGTTCCTTAGGTATACCTTATTGCCTTTTTTAGGTACTACCTTAGTCCTTCAGTACTACTTAAGGGCCCCTAGTATACTTAAGCTAAAACTTCAGCTTACCCTCCTCTGGGTTTCATTTTGTGACCTTTAGATTTGATTCCTCAAAGTGCTCACCAAAGTTTTTTGCTACTGTTTCTTAGGTACTTACCTTAGTGGCCTAAGTACTACCTTATGCCTAAGTTACACTTATGCTTGAGGTACTACCTTAAGGGCTCTAAGGTACACCTTACTTAGACTTCACTCAAACCCTCCCAAGCCCGGGTCTTCTTTGTGACCCTTAGACTGCCATTATATGCTTCTCTTGGTCTTCATGGTCACCAATGCTTTTTGCTACTGTTCCTTAGGTCACCTTAATGGCCTTTTAGTACTACCTTATGCCTTTAGTACTACTTAGGCCCTAGGTATACCTTAGCTAAACTTCAGCTCAACCTCTCCCAATCTCAGTCTTCATTTGTGACCCTTAACCATGCCATATACTGCTCTCTTGAGTCCTCAAATGGTCCACAATGGTTTTGCTACTGTTCCTTAGTACTACCTTAGGGCCCTAGGGTACTACCTTGTACCTTGTGGTATACCTTAAGGGACCTAGATACCTTAGCTAAACTTCAATCAAAACCTTCCCAAGCCTGGGTCCTCATTTGTGACCCTTAACATGCCATTATATGCTTTCTTGAGTCCTCCCAGTGTCCCACCAATGGTTATACCTATTGTTCTTTAGTGCTACCCTTAAATGGCCCTTTAAGTAATAACCTTAGGTCACACCCCTCCTATATTCCGACTTCAGTCACTTGCGCTAAGTACAATATCAGAACACATCGCTTTCCATCCAACCATTGCCATATTATAAAGCTTTTCAACTTCTTTGGACTAACTTCACTTTCACACTTATTCCAAACTCTTTTTTCATTCGTTAAAGCAGTCTCCATTTTTTACCGTAAATGGATGAAGTGAGGTTCTACATTTCCTATTATGAAGGAAATAGAAAAAAAAAAAAAAAAGCTAATAATTGGTGGCTACATCTCTTAATAATTTGCCCAACAATAAAGATAATGAAAGAATAGTTGAAACTCAACTTTTTCTCTGCAATAACAAATAAAAAGGAGCAAAAAGAATAACGCACTATTTAACAATCTTACAAGAGGAAAGTTGTGTGGAGGGAACAAAAAGAAAGGGCATTTTTGTCATAATCGAATCATTTTTTATGATTTTTGAAAGGTGAGGTTACTTTTGCAAATATAAGTGTTATTTTAACTCCTTTAATCTAATAACCCTATATGTAATTTATTTTTAAAACAACACTAAAAAAAAAAAGTAAAAAAAACTTAAAATAACTAAAAAAATGTTATTTGAAAGCATACTATTTTATGTTTTTAATAACATAAAACCTTTTTCTGCTTTTGGGTTGTCAACACGTATTTTCTATTTTTTGTTTTGAAGAATAGTAACTCTTTTCGAAAACAATTATCAAACGTGACTTATGCTCCCATGAACCAATTTCTATAAATAAAACAATGAGAAATAATATAAGACTTACGTGACTCAACAATAATTAATATTCTAATCATAATTATTGAAAACTAAAAACCATGGACTTGATAGTATTTATCAAGTGTTGCTATCAAAATTTAAGATTACAGTATTAGTTAAAAAAAAAGTAATTTATTATTATGTATTATAAAATATACTATTATAAAATTATCGTAAATTTAATTTGTATGATAAATTATTAAAATTGTGTTCAAAATAAATCTATTTTTAAAAATTATCATTTATACAATTAAGATGAAAAATAAAAGATAAAAAGAGTTTAACAAAAATATTAAAAGTTACACTAATAAAAAAAGTAATACAAGAAAATTACACCTTCGGAAGTCGCGTCGTAAAAATATAGATAAAACCCAGAAGAGAGAGATAGATAAAAAAAAAATGATGTATAAAATCAATGTTTTCAGAATTGGACTGGTAATTGAATTGGAAAAGTTATCGGTTTATAGTTTACTGATCAAATCGGCAATCGAACTGTGGTAGAACTAGTGACGTTATAAATACATATTTTATATATTCTTAAAATTTTAAAAAATAATAAATGCTATCTAATTTATAAATATTTAATATTAAACATAACATTAAAATTAATAAATTACAATAAAAAATTAATATATTGAATATAAAACATAAAAATTAATTTAAAAATGGAAGCTCTATACTTGAGCATTCTCCCGCTTCTCGACGCTGCAAGACTACTACTGCGGCTTTCGGGGGTGGAGCTGGTCACTAGGGCGAATCAGATGGTTTTACCGTCATTCAAAACAAAATTCATTCCGATAGTGTAAAAATCAAATCAAATAAATAAATAAATAATAAACAATAAAAATTAAAATTGCCGTTGAACTCAACTGGTCACCGGTCGTGATAATCGGTGGCCCTGGTTTACTTTAGGTTCAACCATTTTTCGGCCTCACAATACCACAGGATCTGACCAAAACCTGACCGCCCAACACATAATGATGCATCGTTGAAAAAACCATGGATAAAACCTAGGATTTTGCTAAAAACAAACGCAACCGCTAGGGTTTTTTTTTTTCCTTAAAATAATATTATTTTGGTGTGGAACTCAGAAACTCTATTTGAGTGATAAAAATGAGAAGCATGGCAAGGGCGTACTAGCTGCAGGGGTTTGAAAAATGTGGAGTAGAGCAGCGGGGATTCGAGGATGGAGGTTGCAGCAAGCTATTATATCAAGTCGGCCGCCTCCAGTAAGCGTCTCATCGGCCGTGAATTCTATGTTACTCCGCTCCCTCAGAGACCACTATCTCGAAGTTTCCAAAATGACTCCTCCTCCGGTAAACCATTTTTCCAATCTTTCGATTTCCATCTATTTATATTCCCATGCTCTCTCATTTTTATTTATTTGTTATTTAAAAAAAAAATCTATTTTCCCTGCAACCAACCGACGGTTAGGGTTTTCAGTCTTTAACTCTATTTACATTCTCTGCATCACAGAAGGTGAGCCCTCCATCTCCATTCTCCATTATCAAAGGTGCGCTCGACTCCGAGGGTCCTGTGCTCAAGCGCAGCTATGGCAATGAAGAAATTAGCATTTATGTGATGCGATTGGCTAACATTATACCTGGCGGCGACGATGAGGATGATAACATTAATCAGCTCTTCCTTCATGTCCAGGTCTCCAAGCCTGGCCAGAAGGATTCCTTGCACTTCCTTTGTGGGCTGTATCCGGATGCCTTGGGGATTCACTCCGTTTCCATGAGGCCCAAGCTCCAGTCTTCTGGCTTTCTTGTGCTACCCTCCCAATACAATGGTCCAGTGTTTCAGTAAGTCTCGTTATTTTCTCTCTTAAATGATTCTGAATATCTTCAGTGAAGAATGGTGCATGGAAAGATGGCTGCAGGTCTTTAGTAGAATCTGAATAGAGAATAAAAATATGCAA
>JBAPGN010002434.1:0-13160 GCA_037355405.1 Vitis amurensis | reverse complement strand
AACCGAGAAGTTGAAAAACCTTCTTATGGTTGTTTTAGTATTATTGATAAGTTCTCAATTACACCTCTGAACTTAAATTTAATTAAGTTTTATTTATTATCTTTTTTTTACATATATATATATATGTATATAATCAGAGCTAAATTCTATAAACAATAATATGTATTTATATTTACATTTTTTATTATGGTTTCTTATATCCATAATCTAGATAGATTATATATTTATAAAATGATTTATATTTTTATATGAAAATTATGCTGTAGGAAAGAAAAAGTTTTACAATTAATTCAACGAAACAAAAGGAATTCTGAAACACGGTACGAGGGGGCTTTTTATCATCACCAACAAGAATTGAATTGAATAAACGAAGCTAATATTGCTGATTGGGAAAGTAGAAAAGGAAAGCAGCGTTGATGATGTTGGGTTGTAAAAGCAGAACGCTGGTGTCGGGCCACACCACAAGGCAAGCCCGCCTGTGGACTACTTTGGTCAAAAAGAGTTCAAAAAAATAAAGTCTACTTCAAAAGACTGCAACCACCGGGCAAGCCGCGTGAACGTACTTGGCACTCACCCACCATGCTTCTCTCCTTTTGCTTTGCTCGTTCCAGGCACTTGTCTATATCTACAATCATCCGTTCATTCCCTTTAAAATTTAATCCAATGGCCAGAGCTAAACCCAGCCTACTTGATCCAAATGACGTTAGGAATAACCCCATCTTAATCCCATGGCAAGAAAAAATACTGTTTAAATTCCAGGGCCAAGTTTCCTCCCTTCTAATTCAAAGGGTAGATTTCATCCCTTTTGATTAAAAGGTCATATTTAATCCCTTTTTAATTAGTCCAAGGAATATAAATAAATATAAAATCTCACTTTACTACTGCAAATTAAGAAAAAACCTCTACACTATTAGCTATGAAAAAATAGTCAAAAGGGAGGTAAACAAATAACCCAAAAAAGATTGAAAAACTTTTATTTATGATTCGTTTCTATATTATTGATTAAGTTCTCATTACACCAGAACTTAAAACATAAATTTAAAGTTTTTTATATATAAAATTTAGTTAAAGTTGAGTTCTCAAATTAGAATTATTTCACATGGATTTAATTATGTTCAAGTTTCAACCATGCAAGAACAAACTTTAATTAGCAGGTTAATTCTCATTGTTTAAAATGATTCACTAAAATTAACGTAATTGATTTATAATTTATGAAGGACTTATCATGGTTAAGTTCTCAATCAGAAAATATTAACTTGAAATTTAAAAACTCATGGTTGGGTTATTCATTTTATAGAATAATAATTCAACTGCCATTGAGGGCATTTTAATTCATAGATAATTGCAATAAAACCTATGAATAACTTGTTATATTTGCATTCCAAATATTAAGTTTCATCCACATATTTATTGTTAGTGATTGCTATAGATTAAGTCTAATCACATTACATATAAAAAAATTAATATAATGTTTCATCCAATATATTCACAATTATGAATCCCACGTTGCGACCTGCATTGTCTGGATTGAATTAACCATGAACCTAATCCCTAAGTGTTGTATAGTATAATATATATAGTTTTAATATTAATTTCCAAGCATGCCTCACTTCCACTAAATGAGAGATTGGAGTGGACTTGCTGAAGACTTGTACTTCTGCATAAAGTAAATAAAGGGGTCCACTTCTTGTGCAAATTGGTCCTGGAAGCGTGTTAAAGGATAAATGACAGAAAATGGAACTATGTGAATGATAGAAGCTGCAAGACAAGACACCGTAAAGATAGTCATGAGATGTGTGAAAAGGAGAAAACAACGGTGAGAGAAGCCCATAAGTGAATTCCATCCCTTTCCTTGCTCCTTTTTCTTATGTTATGTCTAGGCTCATGGATTTCCATTCAAATGGGTTTTGTTAATTTGTTGTCATATTTCCATATTTCTATATAGTCAACAAACGCGACGTGTTTAATAAGCAAATTCTCTTATAATCCTTTTTTTATTTTTAGTTTTTAACTTTTCTAAAAACCTATCAATGAGAAGAGAAAATCACATTTAAAACATAATAGAAACTACGATTCAGTTTCACTGATGATGACTGAGGAATATACTGAAAAAGCTTTTTTGAGTATTTATGGGGGATGGGTGGAAGTTTCCTCCACAAAAAAATCATGGGGAAAGTTCATGGGAAATTCAAAAAGCTAGCCATCCAAAAAGACTAATTTCTCGCCAACTTTTTTCCCCTCTGTAATCCACTTGTTGGTGAACGATTGTAAAAAGGGATGGGAGAGGAAGAATCATTAGCCATTTCCTATGTTTTTACTTCGAACTGGAATGCTGTCATTTCTAGTGTTCAGAAGTTCAGGCTCCTTCTTTTACTATCTGACGACGCCTGACAACGGGATTAAAGTTGTTTAGGAAGATAACTGGAGCCACTTACCTTCCCCAAGTTGTAAAGGAATATTCAATTTGGAGACTTACAGTAATACTAACTATTGCAATTTATTAAAGATGTGTGTATTCTCTACCCAATCAATAAATCAAGCATTTCATTGCCAATATTCTTAATTTCACTTATTATGTCAACCTTAATAAAATTTCATTTTCTATTGTTGAAATTTATCTTTATTCTTTTTTATCTAAGAGAAAAAAGAAATGATACTTTAGCTATTATCATATGAATTCCTAGGAAATAAAAGAAAAAAACAAGTAAATTGAAGTGCCAAAAAAAAAAAAAGGTAAAATATAAAGAAAGGAGTCAGAAAAGCATGGAGAGTGCAATTAATAATTGAGGTAGGACTTTGACTCTCGTGAACCCCCCACTTGTATACTCAATGCTAAGCGATTGCAACCAATAAAGAATGAGAAGAGAAGAAACAGACCATCCTCACCACCATCGTCCCAGCATTCAAAAGACCCATTTTTTGTCTTCTTCCAAATTTTGTTCTTGTAATTTTGTTACAATCCAACCATGGCTTCCACTAGCAATCCCAAGAGACCCTTTTCTTCTTCTTCTAATTCTAAATGAAGGTACGATGTTTTCTTGAGTTTCAGAGGCGAGGATGCCCGCAACAACTTTACTATTCATCTCTAAAGAGAATAACATAAGTTGTAGATCATAACTATTACTATTTTTATTTTTATTTTAACCCAATTTTTGAATTTTTGAATTTTTTTCTTTCCTATAGGATAATTTACAAGTCAAACTTTTTAATAACCAAATATAAACTAATGAGGTTTTAGATAACTTTTTTTTTTAGACAAGAAGTCTAAGGGGTTTGGTTAATCCAATGTTGAAGATATATATATATATATATATATATGCTTTGGATTTTATGAAAACATCAATGCAAGTCTTAATATTGGTAAAATTTTTATACCAATTGAAGAAAAAAGGGGAAATGATTTAAAAAAAAAAAAAAATCCTCTTTGAATTAAATGTTATCATGAAACGTTTATTAATAAAAGTTCTATGTATAGAAAATTTGTTGGATTGATTGACAATCTAATGAATAAATATTCAACATGTGCAATTGTACTATTAATGTTCACACATATTATATATATAACATATTGTCAATTATGCACAAGGATGAAAAATCTAGCGTTGGATTAAAAAGTTTTGCTTTTCAATAGTCAACATTGAAGTAAAAGCAAGGCGAACTGAGTAGAGCATAGGTTTTATTTTGACCTTCAACGTGCTTTCCTCGCTTAACCCCCATGTTGATGGAACTTTTCTTTACTGTTGCAGAAGCAACTTATTCCCCTCGTATGCTGCAAGTTTTGTTTGTCATCTTCACCAAACACTTGT
Organism: Vitis amurensis; assembly: GCA_037355405.1. Taxonomy (NCBI): domain Eukaryota; kingdom Viridiplantae; phylum Streptophyta; class Magnoliopsida; order Vitales; family Vitaceae; genus Vitis; species Vitis amurensis. Next base: position 9,354 of record JBAPGN010002434.1, on the reverse strand, counting down.
CACCCTTTCTTGTTATTACTATTGTCATTCTTCTTGTGTTCAGATTCCTCACAGTTAGCATTCCTTCAATTACAGGCTCTTTTTCCATTTCGCTTCACAATTAAGAAACATTTAGCTTCATTATTCACTTATTGTTAGTCTGTTATCTCAAAGCTACAACTTCATTTTGTGCTTTCAGAATTTCTTTTGTTTGTTCATTGGGTTTTTGGAATTATACTAAATCATTCATACTAACATATTAATATAATTATTATTAAATGGAACGTATTGCTATCTCTCCTCACATCCCATAGTTGAAATTTTAGTCAATCCTCTTTACATTTTTTTGAATGATAGAAGGCTGAAAACTCCATATGCACTCCAATAGATATAGGTATGCTTTCTATTAATTTTCTTTAATGATTTTGTAGCATGGTTCTTGGCAGTGAATTAAATTTTTATCATTTAATCCAATTCTAATAATTGGTGCAGATGAAGTTCTTGGGCGTTAGTCTTCTCTAAAGCTGAGGAGACATCATGCTTGGCGTTGAGAAGAAGAAAAAGCTGCATGATCATTATGGAGAATAAGAGACATGAAGAGATTCGAGTTGACCACTCCACCCCCATACCTGTAGCCGAAAAGTGCTTCGCATCTGATTAATATTAATTCTAAAGAGAAAAGAAGCTAGAAGATTGAACCTGCGATCTAACGAATTACAGATGTTGGTGAGAAATCCAAGCCATGCCTCACTTCCACTAAATGAGAGATTTGAGTGGACTTGTTGAAGACTTGTACTACTGCATAAAGTAAATAAAGGGGTCCACTTCTTCTGCAAATTGGTCCTGGAAGCGTGTTAGAGGATAAATGAAAGAAAATGTGATAGAAGAAGCAAGACAAGAGACTGTAAAGATAGTCATGTGATGTGTGAAAAGGAGAAAAAAAAAGGGAGAATGAGATGCGCAGAGCACACTGCAACGGGCCGCTCCAATAATGAGATGCGGCCAAAGTAATGCTCGGAATGCAGACATTATTAGGACAACCCACTTCCATCAATTGTTGAACCAAAATATACAATTGAGTCATTTTCAAGCCCATTTATATTTATGCCGTCCGATCATAACTGATGCACATTTGAGTGTTGTTTGGATTAAGTTTCCTTGTTTTTTAAAAATGTTTCTTATTTTTTTAAACAGCAATAGCAGTAACTCACTCTATATAGAAAATCATGAATAAATAATCTTCATATATTCTTAAAATTCATATATCTTACTACATGAAACTAAGACATAGATTCCTGTTTTTTAAAAATTAGAAATAATTATAGCACTATTTGGCTGTTAGTTCTCTATAAACTGTTTTCAAAAACAAAGTAAATAAAGACCATTTTTTATTTTTTGATTTTTTTATTATCACTTTTAAAAATATATACACTATGAGAAAATGAGGAGATAGTTCACAAACAATAAATCAAGGGATTAACAACAATCTTTAATCAGGGTTAGCAAAAACTGTCATGACCAAAGGGGTGTACAGTTGTGTTTGAGGGGTTAAGCAAAATCATGACTCATAGGATTGTGGTACAGTTGTGTTAAGAGAGGTCCGAGCTCTCTAGTCTGTATCGTACCAAATTCAAGTGGGTAAATTTCCTGGGGTACGGGGCTGTAGTACAACCATAGAATGGTTGTGGACATGGTATTTGATGGGCAGTGGAAATAGGCCCAATATGCCAACAGTGGGCCAAACGGTACAGACTGGGTCTGCATATAAACCCAATTCTTTGTGGCCCTATCTCTTTCATATCCATTTTTTTTTTTTTTTTTTTTTTGCAAATATGGCTCTCTGTGAACTATTTCAATCAGAGCCTTAAGATTAAAATTCGACAGATTGTATCCAATTTTAGGGCAAGAACTGCAGTTTGGAGGTTTTGATTTAGTTTAATTTTTTTTAGTTCTTTCTGGTTTGTTTATCATTTTTATTGTATGATTAAGAAAATTAAGGCTAAATTTTTGTAGTTTGTTTGGTGGAGAAAAGGCTGAATATATACTTAAATATCATGAAGTTAATTTTCTTTAATTTTCTTGACAACTGTCAAATAAACATAATGCTAGTAGATATTAGGACAAATTCTTCACTCATTTGAAGAACATTCATTAGAAAATTTAGTAGCAACTGAAAAAAATATTTGCACAAAAACTGTCTTTTTCTTTGGTGGAACATCACTAATTTTGTTGTAATTTGGCCTTTTTTTCATTCTTAATTGTTGAATATATATATATATATATATATAATGTTGTTATTAAATTTTCCTTTTATTTTTTCCCTATAAACTGATGCATGTTTAAGTGGATCAGTTATGATTAAAATCACCCTTTCACCTACCACATACTCCGCCATAAACACAAATATTTGTGCATTGCTAAAGCCTATTTTCCTTTACTTTTGTTTCTCTCATTTTCTTCTCACCATACAAACCGTTTTGTACATGGTTGTTGTGGGACTATAAATAACCGGTCATGTATTCTCTTTGGCCATATAAATGGAATTTGCTATGGTTTGGTCCATCTCTATGTTGAGACCATATTCAAAACCCTGAAATTCTCTTGTTCTACATTTTTTATTTTGTGTCTTCCTATTAGACCATGGCATTCATCAATATAAATTAAAAGCTACTCAGCATACTTCCCCATCCCTTTCCCCAATCTAGACAATAGTTAGACTTCAACTCCATTATGACTTCAATATTGATCTACCTTAATCTTCATACTAGAACTTTTGCTTGGCAATAATCTTGGCTTTAGATCTCCCCAATAAATAATTGGACTTTTCTTTTATGAATCCTGCACATTACGGACTATGAAAGAACATGACTTAGATGGTTATCTAATGTTGAGACCAAGACCTATAGTCCAGAGCTGCTACAACAGGTTGGTGTAGGCATGATTGTGGAGTGCTATACAAAGAAGGCTTGAGATTGCAGAGCCCATAAAAAGTGGCATGTGACAGGTTACCTAGAGATGCAATATCAAGTTAATTGAATGCATTGGCTTGATTCAACAACATGAGTGGAACTAAATGAAAGCGACAATACTAAGAGGAATTCAATAGAGGAGGATGGAAACCAAGACACTTGAAATCTCAGTTGGAACACAAATTGGGCGATTAGCAGTTGAGTTCGAGTAGGAGTTCATATGCTTATTGTAATTGACTAACTATAAACTAAGACTAGGATTGCGTTGTCCCTAATCCATTAAAAAGATTATTGGTAACAGTTACAAACCGAATGAATAAAGTTTGGGTAGAACTAGGATTGTTTAAATTTAGTCAAATAAGAATAGGTGAATGTGGCACACTTATAAAAAGAGGATAGGAGTGCTATCTAAAGACATCTGTAGGCATGAGAATGAGAAGAGCCTTCATGAGAACCTAGCATGAACTCATCAAAGAGATGTGGGGTCTTGTTATCTTGCATTGTTTTTTAAAGAAGAATAATATACAAGTTGGGGATTGAGCCCCATAAATCCATGTTTCTGTCTCTGGGTTGATCATCTTAGTTGAATCAATGCCTATTGATGTTTTAAACTAACTTCTTGGGATCCCTATTGTGTTGCTTTTGGCGGTGGGAGCCTTAGAAATATGTGTTTGAATATTGAAGTCAAATGGCTCCAGCATTCTGATGCAAAATTAATGAAGGGGGATTATCTAGTGGCTCTTAGTGAAGCGAGCAGAAAAGGCCAAGAAAGCAGATGAGAGAAAGCTCTTGGTAACATAACCTAATTCTTTTCTTCCAGCATTCCAACTGTTTTTTTGATTGTTTTTCTTATTTCATCCTAGAAATGGGATGACTAGGCAAGATAAAGGATTCACACTTGTCAGAAAATATATAATTATTGTAAATATATTTACTACCTGTATGTGGGTTATTTTTCTTGTATAGATCACCTAAATTTTTTTTTATTTAAGTTGAATAAAGTTTATTATAACGTGTGTTTGACTATTTTATTTTAAGGCGTTATATATATTTAGAAAATATTAGAAATAATGTTAGAAAAATATTACTTATCTATAAATTTTATTTTGAACTTATTCAATTAAAATCTTTTCATGTATTAATAATAATTTTAAAAAAAAAATCATGATTTTGGTTTAGTGTTTATTTGAGAAGTGTTTTCAAACTCCTATTTAGATTATTATAATATATTTTTGTAAAAGAAATATAATAAAATATTTCGATGGACTTATTGTGATTTGGGTAATTATAAATTATTAGAAAGTAATGGAAAATAATTCTATAAATGTTTGTATGGAAAGAAAAAAGTTACGAGAGAGATATGATAGATAGTGGGAAGTGGCCACGAGAGACATTTGATGGAATAACATAGTTCACGTTAGGGTGGAGGATTGTAGAAAGAGTTGAAAACAAGGTAGAAGACCCGCGTGGAAGGATGGAGTTTCCTTCTGTTTTTTAGTAAAATGAGAAATTTAATTTATCTTTTTTAGGCCAAACGAATTTAAAAGTACGTAATCAAGTAACTAACTCATTTGATATTTGTAAATCTTTCTTATGTGGGGCCACCTAGTGAAGTGAAAAAAAAAACTCTGGTTCAAAGAGAGTATATAAAGAACCAATAGTTGTATTTTTTTTATTTTTGTAATATTTGGTATATCATATAATAGAAGAATGTTTTATTTTGTCTATAGAGGTAGGCATAAGAGAAAAAAAAAAAAACACTTTTTTTCATTAAAAAATTAATTATTCAATTGATTTTGGCCAATTATAAAAGAAATTACCTAACGAAAGTCCGCAGCTCGCAAGTTGTTCAAGAATAATATCATTGAATTTTTTAACCCTTTGTAAGTGGGGGAAACACTGTTAAAAACCCTCATAATATAATCTTTTTGTCATGGTTTACTTTAATTTTTTTTATTCCATCTTTAAAAGATGTTATAATTGACACTTTTTAAACTGGTACAACAAGTGATTATAAAGTCTGTTCCATATTTGAAAGGTTTTAAATTTTAAAATAAGGCACTTCTTAGTTTACAAGGTAACATAATGTCCTGGATGCCTACGAAGTTTAACATAGAATAAATAAATAAAAAAAAAATAAAATCTCTTCTTTAATGCTTTTTCTTTGCACTTACCCTTTTGGGGGCCCTTTTCGGTGTAAGAGCCCCATCACAGGACTTGAAGTCGCAATCTCCATATGTTGTGGGCCAATAAGTTTGCATAAGGAGAATAATTTCAAAAAGTTTATTTAACAGAGACATAAATCATTTCTATAAAAATATAAAAATCATTTCATTTTTTTAGAAAACTTTTAGTATCGTGAGGGGTTTAAAAAAAAATTTTCTACCTTCATAGCTTGATTGGGATAGTTCGTTGAAAAATAATATTGAAGTTTTAAAATAATTTTATTGAATTATAAAAATTGGTCTTGTCAAATTCTTTTTTTTGTTTAATTATTTTTTAGAAAAACATTCAACATGGTGCGTTTGGAGTACAAAAAAAAAAAGAAAAAAAAAAAGAAAAAAAAAAAGACTACTGCTGCAAGTTGAATTCATCTAACTTCGGTGGCATCTGAACACCTCTCGTCACTAAGTTGAAGAAAACTGCAAGACAGCATGTCGGTGGTAGTCTTTTTATGCATATATGCTTGTTTGTTCATACACCTGGATTTGGAAAAATTAAATTGTGACTAAAGTGTACGGTGCCTCAAAATAAAAAATAACAAAAAAGGAAAGAAAGAAAGGAAACAATTCCGATTAGCCATTTCCCATGAAGCTGATAATGTTGAACAAGACTTATATGCTTTTTTTTTATTTTCTTTTTTGCAGCTGTTTTGCTTTTATCTTTTCTCTTTTTTGTCGTTACACGCTTTCTCACCACTTTCCTTTTAGAGAGGGGTACAATATTCTTGCTTGTGGGGAGAACTTGGCTTCAGTTCATTCACTTGCCACGTGGTCCACGAAAAGGCCGTTTAGTTATTAATCATTGATCATTCTCTTTTCAGATTTCGCAGTGTGTTATCTTCAATTATAGCTATTTTCAGATTTGTAGTTTTTCTTTGATAATACATAAGAGCTAAACATTTTGTCTCTGAATTTTTCTCTTGGTTTGTTCATTGATTTGAATTTATGAATCAATTGTGGAATTTCCCCGTCCCTTTCACTAGCAGGAAAATTCAAACTTTGAGACAACTCATTCTCAGCTTTTCATCTCTCTACTTTCTCAGTAATGGCTTCTGCTGCTGCTTCTTTTTCCTCTTCTCACAACGGAGGTAGCCTAAGTGATGCGTTCCTCAGCTTTCAGAAAGGAGAAAGACCCGCAATTAACTTTTTCATGCCCCATCTCTATCACGGATGACTGTTGGCCAGAAAGGAATCAACACTTTTCATTCGATTTGATGAAAGCTTGAGGAGGAGGCAAGCCATATCTCCTGCCCTTGTTGCTAGTCTCAAAAAAATCCATGTATTCGATGTTTATTTTCTCAAAAAAAAAATTATGCATCTCCTAGATTGGTGTTTAGTAGGAGTTGGTGAAGATAGTAGATGCAGAAAAGCAGGAGAACCAGAGGGTTGTCCCACAATTTTTCTACAATGTTGGAATACCCTCGTGATTGAGAAAGACCAGGGGCATTTTGGAGAACGATTGGCTAAACATGAAAAGAGAACGGAGAACATTGGAGGGGTGCAGAGTTGGAAAAGGAGATGGCTCTCCACTCAAGTTGCAAATTTATTTTATTATTACCGGGTTGGGATTCAAGAATAGTATTTTTTCTAAAGCCTTTTTTCCACTCTTATTTTTATTCTTTGATTTTTTAAAAAACCACTTTGTTCAATTTTAAATGCTCTTGCTAATTCAACAACGTCTATTACTATTTTACAACATTAGTGGTAAAGGAATATTATCATATATTAAAGATTGAAGGAACCCGGTACATAGAATTAGAACTATTTTTTAGTACCACGTTTTTTAAGGTAGTATTTGAGGAACCTGACTACGCTCTTCACACAATACTCTTAATTTTTCCTTTATTTTTAATGTTATTTTATGGATAATAGACTTATTATTGTTTAATGCTTAGCCTTCAAATACGGCAGGAATGACCCTACTAATGCACAGGAAATCGTTACAGATATTTTGAATAAATTGTTAAGGGTATACATCTATTAGTGATCTTGAAATTCCTGGTGAATTAGATGCTCGCATTGCCAAGAAATAAGAAATAGCGATTAAAATGTTTTTGGGGGTCTGATGATTTCTGATGGTAGGAATTTAGGGCATGGCGGAATAGGGAAACAAACCCTTGCTAGAGCCTATTTAATATAGAAAAATTCACTTGTCAATTTGAAAGCATGGTTGTTTTTTTGAAAATGTTGGGGCAGGGGAATTTTGGTGGGGTAAAGGAGGGTTTAAAAAATTAATAAGGAATTGCAAAAACAAAATTTCTTCTTTGCTCAACTTAATTGGAGGAACCAATCTAGCTAAATATGAAGGCACTCACATCTATAAAGGGAAGGCATCCACTCAAAAAAGGTCTTTAATTGGGTTCTTGATAATGTGAAATGTCGCAATAATAATTGAAATGCTTGTTGGGAAACTACGATTGGTTTATGGTCGGGAAGTAGGAATTATTATTATACACCACTATGGATAAAGCGTTTGTTAATTTCTTCACATGGAGTATCCCAATTATTTATAGGCTCATGAGATATCTTATGAACTGAAGCTTATAGTTTCCTTACACCCTAATTCCATTAAAAGCATATAAAATTTCCTGGATTTGTGATGATTTCATTGGAGGTTTCAAAAAGAAGTAATAGGCTTATGCTCAAAGGGCCTCCCATTGGCTCTAGAAGTTTTAGGTTCTTTTTAAGTTTAGCATGACAAAAGAGAAATGGATGAAATTCAATTAAGGACAAATTGAAAAGTATCCCTATATGAAATTCCAAGAAGTACTTAAAGTAAGTTATGATGGTGTCTAGAATTGAAGGAAAGAATAAATATTTTTTCTGACATTGCATGTTTTTCTCTTTAAAGGTGGAAGGATAAAGATTATGGGTAATGGGAAATACTCCGAGGTTGCGGCTTTTTTTTCACGTTAGTGGAAAATACCGAGCTCTCATTGATAACTCACTTGTAACTATTTCTTGGAGGTAATGAGTTAATGATGCATGAATTTACAAGAAATGAGGGTAGGGGGAAATTGTATCGTAATCGGCAGCAATCCTTGAAGAGCCTGGTAAACGTAGCGATTTATGGTTTTCAATGAAGATAAATCAATTGACTGTATTTGAAAAAAAATTATGGTAAGAGGGCAAAAAAAATATATATGAAAATTTTATTTTATGTGTAGCCAAATTAAGGATGAAAAATTCAAGAAATTTTGGTGTTTTAAAAACAACTTTACAAAAAAAATATTTATATGTTGATAAACTTTAGTAAGATTTTAAGTTGTATGCATTATGCATGCTTTTCAAACTTACTATAATTTCTTTGGCTTGTAGGCAACTGAAAAATTGAGGTCAATTTCACTCAACTTGTCTTCAATTTTAGAAAGAGATGTTATTAAACTTTAACCCACTCAAAAGCCCTTGCCGGGATAGAATGACTTAGAATTGGCTTCAAAAAAGTCTATAACATCTTCTAAAAAATATTTCAAGAAACTTCAAAGATATCCAATAGGGAGAATTGGCAGAGTGAACTTTTCCAAGGACTTTAAAAAATTTTTGTTTACCTTTATGAATTGAGGTGCCTATATTTTTATATTTAAATGGGTATCTTTGAAATCCTTGCAATGACTTCAATCCACAAGATCTTGTTAGCTTAGCGAATCAGCCTTTAGTCGCATTAACACTTTGGAAAGGAATCCAAGGTAAGATCATGATCTATCATGTTATTTTCTTCTCTCTTGTTTTCTTTAACACTTACAAGGAAAAAAGGTATATGGTGACATTTTATTAGACGAGTCACCATAAACATAGGGTGTCCTACAAACAAGCGTCACGGACTCTTCTCACTCTTTCTCCCACTGACACAAAATTACTATGTGATCCATAATGAGGGGTACCAATTGGTGACGTATTTTGGAAGTGAACACCAAAGTAGTAAATGGTGACCATTCGAAGTGAACATATATTTTCCTAGAGATGATAGGGTGTCAACATTGAAATACATCAACTTTGAGGTTATGATGTCACAATTAAATGATATTCACCTTTAAGTTATGGTATCACATCATTGTAAATTAGTTGTGGAAGATATGATTGGTTTTAAGGTGGCTGTGTTGATTATTTTTTGTAAATGCTTATGAATTAATAGATTAAACTCGCTATTTAATTTTGTCCATAAATATAACAATCATATTATATTT